>PVKS010047649.1:0-12741 GCA_004027875.1 Aplodontia rufa | reverse complement strand
AAGAAGAAGAAGAAGAAGGGGAGGAGGAGGAGGAGGAGGAAGAGGAAGAAGAGGAAGAAGAAGGGGAAGAGGAAGAAGAGGAAGAAGAAGAAGAAGAAGAAGAAGAAGAAGAAGAAGAGGAGGAGGAGGAGGAGGAAGAGGAGGAAGAAGAAGAAGATATTAAGTAGATGGCTGATTGCATCTCTTCAAACAGGACTTTCCGACTGGAAATGAATTCAGGTTTTCTACTGAACCCTCTAGTTTCTAATAAATCTCCTGTATCATGTAAGGAATAAACTGTCCCAAGTCTCCTCCCACTCTGAGAGATGGAATAAAGCCCAATGGAAAGCATTGACTCTTTGAGGCCACTTTCAGATTCAGAGAAAATCCTCCCCAGGACAGCAGTGCCATCCTGGCTGGAAAGCACTCATTACTACAGACTGTGGGCTAGATGGAGAGGTCTCAGGGCCCAGCAACCTGGAGCCTCACCACTCAGGTGCACAGAGGCCTCCTAGTGACTTGCCAGGAGGCCCAAGAGAAGGAACTCTCCCAGAGAGACCTTGTGACCTGCAGAGCCAGACTCCTCCACCACTGAACCCACACCAAGACTGATAGCATTAAGAGCTTGACACAATAATTAGAGCCCATGGATACTGCATACTTATTAACTGCCTTAAGTACTTTAGCTAACTTAAATCTCATAAAAATTCTATGAGGTAGGCATTACTCTCATACCCATTTTAGAGACGAAGAAACTGAGACGCAAAGTGGTAAACTAAATCACCCAAAATCATCCATTTGGGAGAGTTGGAACTCCAACCTGCATGCTGGCTCCTATTTAAAATCTATCCTCCCTTGATAAGCCACAGCTGACTGGTAACCTCATTAATCTTATCTATAGTTTTTCCCTAAGCTTCAGACCAAGATAAATAGATCTTGCTCATAAAATCACCCCCGCACATTTCTAAACTCTGCCTATGCTGTGGAGCCTGTGAGAACTAGCTTCTTGATCGTGCCCAGTCATTTCCCAAGTGGTAGGAGATCACAAGCAACACCTTCTAGGAGGAAATCACTGTGTAATTTTCACTTGGGTTGCCATATCTACATCTTCCCGAACTTGCCAGCAAACTTGCCAGCAAGGTTCAGACAGCTGGATAGTGATGCAGCTGGGTTGCAAGAGGTTTTCCAACCGGAATCCGGGGGTCTGTGAACCTGTGGGACTGTGTATGTTTGTGTGTCTGTCTCTGTGTGTGCGCACACGTGCATGCACGCACAGATGCTTTGACAGGGTAGTGTCCCTGGGTCTCAGTAGTTCCTCAAAGAAGTCTGTGAGTGAACCAGGTAAAGATTATAAGAAATTATTATCTCCAAGGTCTTGATTCTTCAGTAATCAGAAATTCAAGGATTCTGGAATTGAGGAAAGCCCTGTGTATCCCTCTTCCCACCCCTGTATCCCCAGTGCCTCACATATGTAGTAAACAAGTGCTGAACAAATGAACGGATAGACGAGTGAGTGCACGATGAATGTTCTTTCAGCCCCAACCTGCATGAGACAAGCAGACTTATGGGGAGCAAGAAGGATCCTATCAGATCCCTTCCCCATGTAGACTCACCCCCAGGGCTGTGTTAGGAGTTTCCTCTCCGACCCTGAATGTCTTTAGTATGAACATTCACTCTTTTCCTTGAGAGCAAATGCTTCCAAGACCCATTTCCAGTTCTGTAACTGGTTTTATCAGTCTAAACTTTCCAGTTGTCCCAGTTGTCCTCTCTGCAAAGGGCACAGCAGGCTTAGGTATCATCATGGGGTACTTTCTGGGGCCAGAATTCCTGAAAGAGGATGTTAAACAGTGCAGGCCATATAAAGACCACCAACAGAAAACCTGCAACCGTGTTGTGCCCAAAGAGAGAAGGTCACTCCTCCAAACCTCACTTCTCCAGATAGCCCCAAATGAATGAATTTGTTCTGTAATGAAGTAGCCAGATGTCCTGGTTCCTGTTTGCCATCTCCCCAGAAGGGATGAGGCAGAATTAGGTATTTTTCTACTGATTTGGTCTTGGAGGAGGCTACATGTATGGAGATGTTGCTTCATCTTGATGATGGGAGTTAAGACCAGTTCCTGCTTCTCAATGATTTGTCTAATTCCCACGGCTTGCTTATCATGGACTGTGAGTGATAGCATCAGTAAGCATAGACATTATCTATTCTGGTTTCAAAGTTTTCAGCATTTCATACCTAATAACTCGTTTTATTCTCATGAGAAGTCTATGTAGTGGGCACTTTTATTATTCCATTTTTCATGTGCATTAACAGATCAGTAGAGAGGTCACAAGTAATGTAACTGGTCTAGACTGGGCTCTGGATGATCACTTCCAAGTGTTCAACGGTAGCTTATGTATGGAACAGATTGTAAAACTATAGCAACCTCACCTATTATCCATGTGCTTCTTAAAGTGTGGGGAGGTGATCATTAAAAGTAAACTCAAGAGAAAACGACTTGAGCTTATTGAATATTATTTAAGAACAGAGTTCCCTTGATTATGGATCATAAGGCTTAAAGGGCAGGGCCTTCGCCCAAGGGCCTGGTGAGACTTCAGTGGAAAATTACCTCACTAATGGAACTTCCACCCTTTCCTGGGGGAGAAGAGTCTACGGTCCTAATGTTCACTGGCTTTCCCAACAGTGAGCTAGCTACCTTGCTCTTTCCCATGGTGTCTTTGGGAATTGAGAGTCCAGTTCCAGCTACAGCCCTCAAACATCTTACCCTCTGTAGCCTGAGTGCTCTGGCCATAGTCAGGCACGGCTATGGGGAGAGGACCCTGGGATGTGGAGTTAGCCCAGGGCTGGGTTGCCACACTGTAGGCTATCCTTGTGACATTTTGAGAGTTCTACTGCCCAACCTAAAAGTCTAGACAGACCAAGTTAAGACTCCAAGCTGATCTAGCTGGAACCCAGCATCCAACTCTGGGCTGACTGAATCCAACGTGATGGAGATCCTGGGTGTCAGCCACACCAACCTCTTGAGCAGTGGCAGCCCAAGGCACTGAGCTTGCCACGTTTGTCACTTTTATAGTAGTTACCATTAAAAAGCCAGGATTCTATTTCTGTCTTCTGATTTGCTTAGCTCATGTCCAAAACAGAAGATTATGCAACTCATAAATCTAACCGAGCTGATTCTGATTAGACATGGGGAGGGAAAAGGCCAAATGTTCTTTTAAAGCACTGTTGCTGCTTGGATCGTCTACGTTTAGAGTTGGGAAGGACAATAGCGAGCTTCTAACCAGAGCCTCTATCAGACAAGAGAAAAGAAAATCAAGAATGACTGAGCATGGTCCCCCGGACAGTTACGAGAAAGGCAGAACCTCTGACGACCACAGTGCAGATTCCTGACTCCTGGTCCAGCACGCTTGGGACCAAAATCTCTTTTACAAGAGGTCCGAGCAAGCTGTTTCCAATAAAGCTACAGCCCCACTGTCCTAACAGGACATGAAGAAGTCTTTCTGTTCCTCATCTGTTTGATGTCTTCAAAGTCCATAAGTTTCCCTCTGGGAGTCTTTTGAGTCTTACGAGCTATTATAGACCCTGCTGCCACCCAGGCCTGCCAGTCCAGAAGGAGACTGGCAGCCTTCCTGTCACTTGCTCCATCCCCTGATGCCCACATGATGGGCGCCTGGTGAAAGGGCCCATTGTTCAGCATCCACTTCCGAATGAGGCCAAAATCACACTTGGTGGCCGACTCGCCTTTGGCTGCCCAGTGCAGACCATGAGTCTCAAGTGACTCAGTCTCTCCCGGAATTGCCCTGGAGGCGGGTGAGGGTTTAATGAGCACAGAAAACAGTCATACACAATCATACCAGGGGAATTTCCTCCAGAATGTGTTCTGAGTTGCTCTCAACTAAGCCATTCATCTCCCCGTCCTCAGAGAGGAAAAGCACCCCAACTTCTTGGCTAGACCTCCTGGCCCCTTAGCCTCTCTCTATGTAGCATAAAGCCTATCATAGCAGCCTACAGGCTCCCACCATATCTCCACTCTATCAGAGAACTCTCCAAAGGGTTTTCCTAGCTGTTTCCCAGCCTTTCAGCCAAAGCCTCCAATTAACCAACTCAACACATAAAAAGGTTGCTTTCCTTTACCACAAGTGCAATTATGGAACTTGGGTTCAGAGCACCATCAGAGGCCCCCACCTCTGAGCTTGGGTCCAGCAGTTTTTCTGGCAAAGGAAAGTGTGAGCCCTGAAGGGTTGCCTCACACACAAGATTTTTGTCAGGCCCAATGGGCCTTGCAGAGCAAGTCTCCAAGAGGACAGGTGACGGGAAAAAACCACAGTGTGTACTTTATGTGTTGCCATGGAGATCAGGAAGTCCACTGGCCTCAAAACCTTTGTTTTCTTCTTTTTTGGATCTTATTGATTTAGCAGATTGACTAGCACAAACCCAGGATGTGGTAAATGTTCTGAACAGGCATGTCGGGCCCCACATAGGGTTTTTCCTGTTCTAAGTAGAAAAAGGAGAGTTCCCCTTGTTTGATAATTATGTATTTTTTTTCTGGGTAGTTACAATGACTGCCACAACACCTAATTTGTATCTAGTTTCTTTTCAGTTCTGCAGCCTGAACTTTGAAGAAATAGTTAACTTTAGATTGAGGGAAGTGGCTCATGAGAATTGAGGTAGAATGAGAAACTATTAGTCACAGGTAATAACTGCATTTCAGGGGTGATTAATGGGTCACTGACATGCTGGTGAGCCAAGGGCTCCATCTAGAAGTTGAATGCACTGGTTCCAGCCTAAATCCTGTTAATTATAAGCTGTATGACCTTGAATAGCTCACAGTCGCTCCGCTGGGCACACCTACCTCCCAGAATGAAATAAGAAGTTAGGAGCTTGTAAGATAAAATGGGGGTGGTGGCAACGCATGCCTAGGACACTATTAACATCTCAGAATGCTTCCCAAAAATCTCATATGAATTAAGACACATTTAGGTCCCACCCGGTGCAGAATGGAATGAAAGAAAATACCATAGACTTCAGTAATCTTGCCATGTAGGAGTTTCCTTTGCTAATTATGAAGCAGTTTCATACCCAAAAGAAGCCCTGTGAAGTCCGGAGGGTAAATGCTATGGACTCATTTTAGAATGCAGAAATAAGGAGCAAGAGATTTGGACACTTAACATCTTACATCTTGATGCACCCAGAGGTCAGTCCAGATTCTCCAGGCCTCCTGGTTTTCCCCATTGCCTCCCGAACAGCTGCCCTTTTACCTTAGGTTGTCAACAGGCGAAGGAGAGCAATAACTGCACTCAGAGGACAGTGATGCCTCTCGGGATTTCTCCCTCTCCCCTCCACGATGCATTAGGCAGGTCAAAGTGGAGTGGCTCTAATGGGAACTGGATTAAAGATTTAGGGGCAGACCCCAGACCCTTGCTCTGCCAACTGCACATTCCCACCCAGCACCCACCATCTCCACCAAGGTCTGGCACAATTCCCTAAGAGGCTCCATGTACCAGCCCAGTAAACAGTGCGATAGGGACCCATCCTAGCAATGAGGACCATCATCAGTAAGTCTTGCAATGCACCGGGAGGGTAAGTCATCCCATGCCATGGCTGTGGAAAGAGACGGTCAAGCAATTTGCACAGGGTCCTACAGTTCAAAGGTTGCAGCCCACATGAATTGCATCATGCAGAAACACTTTAGGGGAGATGTAGGCTTAGCATTATTATTTATATATTTTTCCTCTCCATTTCAGGCATAGAAATACCTTGCAACTCAAAGTTCTTCATAAAGATCATCCCTAATTCACCATGCAGAGAGCAGTCAGAAAGTCTGAATTTCCAATCTACTCTATGGAGACTGACCCAGGTAGGCAGTGGGCTTGACAAGATTTAGATAATGAGAGATGGAAGTCAGCTGTGTTGCTCTTCAAGACAGAGTCACGCAGACTGAGGCAGCTTCAACACACAGCCCAGGGCATCTCCAATCTTGATTTTCTCTCCTCTTGCCTCTCTTCTTGCATCTTCTCAAGTGAGAAAGAAAAGATTCTGGAATGTACTCTGTGAGGAAGTGTAGTCCAGGCGTCTTACCAGATATTATTCCACATAATTCTCAGAGTGGCCTTGAGAGATTCAATTAACATTCCTCTTCCACAGATGAAATAAGGGGGGTTTACATCACTACTGGCCCAAGATCCTCCTAGGCAAGTGACCAAAGGCAAGAGTTAGACTCCAGAATGACACGGGGTCTCTGACAGGAGTCAGCCAAGACTCAGTTTACCAAAATCACAACTCCATGATTGGGAAACGCAGAATCTCACACAGAGGACTTGAAAGAGAACTACAGGGCAAAGGGCGTGGTTGGGACCCTCAGGCCCTTACAGCTCCTATAGCTGAGCTCCTGACTGGGAATACATTAATACTAATCTCTCACAAATACGCATGAGGCTCTCTGCCAGGGACTTCACATGGGCTACCTCATTTAAGCCCTACAATAGTTGTATGAGATGCGTACTATTCTATCACTAACCCTTTTTACAGGTGACAAAACTGTGGCTGAAAGAGGCTAAGAAACCTGTCCAAGGTTGCACAGTAGGGCTTTGGGCAGACTCCTCCCTTCTTCCTTAGCCACCACATGCCAGCAGCTCTCTTATTGCTGACTTTGTTTGAACAGCACTGAGTTAATATTCTAATACCACACAATTGAACTGATTATTACTTTCTCCTCACAGGGGTGGCTAACAGGCCAAAAAAGATGGGGAGGTTCATGCTTTTAGGCTACCCCTTTTCCTCTTCAAACACATCAATGGGGAAGCGATGTGGGTGCAAAAAATATTTATTTGTAGCAACAAAGTATTGCAAGTTCTAGAATTCCATTGACTTTGAGCTTGGAGGCTCAGAAACCGCTTGGTGATATTTTAATAGCTCAATCTCTCTCTCTTTTCGCTTCCTCTTTTTCTAACAAGTGCTAAAGTGAACAGGGATGTGTGTCTCTCTGAGTGTGTGTGTGTGTATGTGTGTGTGTGTACGTGTGCATGCACACAAGAGGCAAGAGCTCTTCTCCAGTGCAATAACTCTACTGTTGCTCATTCTGCAGATGCTTTTGAAAGGTGTACAAACATTTCAAAACAGAAGGAGAGGCTGGATTGTGGGGATAGTTTAATAAATCTGGTCCAGAAGATTTCCAGGATTAGTACAGTTCCAATTGCCCTGTGCACTAAGCACATGTAATTCATACCTCTCCCTGAGCTTTCAGTCTGTGAAACCCTATCTGTAACAGCAGATACCAGTCTCAAATGCCAAGCTTCAGAGAACTTGTTACTGACAAAGTTTCAAATCCAGCCTAGCTACAGGGTTTGCACCAAAGTTTTTTCCATTTATTTCTTGCTCAGCTGGAGTGGGCCAAGCATAACTTCCTGCTTTTAAGGAACATGACTTGGTAAAGACCTGAAGACTTGGAAATGAGGGAGGATACAAATGACCCTTCTGTGAGGTTGTCTAAGAAAATAAGGTGTGGATTTTCCTTCAAATAAATGGCCATGGAACATAACAAAGGACCACTCCTAGTGAAGACCTATTTGCTTACCACATCGGAACTGAGCTCTAGAAATTTCTGGGTGAGAACAAATGGGCCGCTTCCTGTAAAATTCGTGCCTCCAGAAGCACCAGGAGCGCCATGGCTAATCTATGAATGAGGTCATTTCTGGTACTGATTTGACAGAGAATGACAAGGGACTACATGGACAGGTGCTCCGTGTGATCTGATACTCACTCTTCTGGAAAATTATTGGGCATATTTTAATTTATTTATTGTGGGGGTTTGGGCGGGAACAGATACTTGATAAAAGAAGCCCCCCTCCCCTACCCCACACACACAGTTTAAATGAAATTTGGAATTTACCTTTGCCTTGCACATAAAGAGATGTTCCTAGAATCTGAACTCAGTAGGCTAGACAAGAAAGAATTGGAAGGAAAAGGCCATGGCAATGGAATGGCCTGGTTTTGGGGACAAGTTTCATTTGGATCATAAGCTTGGTACAGAGTTAGTGAAAGTGGGATGTGTCTGACCCTTCTGGGTCTTAGCCAGAAATTCAAGGCCATTCAGGCAGAGAGTTCCCAGGTAACCCAGGTAACTGTGACGTGTCATTCACAAGCCCTCTGAGGCCTTACAAGAATCTCCTGGACCCTGGACATCTGTGCCATCCATTATTTATTTCACAGCTAATGACAACCGGTGACTGCAGTGATTTACCCCCATGATATTTACTGTAAGATCATAATGGTTGTGATCATTGGCAGAAAGATGGGTCTTAGTCTCAGCTATGGGATGTTAGGCATGCCACATTTTCTTAGCCTTTAAGCTTCAGTTTCTTCATCAGTAAAGTGAAGGTAATGCCTTTCTCGTGGGGTGCTTTTAAGGATTAAATGAAATGCATCTAAAGTCCTTGGCAAAGTAGCTGACTCTTAGCAAAGTACCTAGTACTTGATAGCTATTAGCTAACCATCGCAAAGATTAAAGTGCACTCCAGACAGCTTGTATGGGAAGTGCCTCTCATGCTAACTTAATTCTTGATTAATGGGTCAGTCACTCACTGTATATTTGGTCACAGCCCCTTTAGACCCCCCTCCAGCTAATTAGGATGTAGAAGCCTAGTTTTCCAGATGTATTCTACATAATATGTGCAACAGATTGATAGAAACAATGGAGATGATATGAATGACAAATTAGAGAGAGAACCATAGTCTACCCATGAAACATCACTAGGAAGGACCTGGCACAAGTGGTACTAATCCATAGAACCAAAGCAGGTCCCCTTGGGAACATGACTTACCTATACCTTCACTTCCCCAGTGTCCACCACTCACTAAGGTGCCCAATAATTATTATTATTATTATTTTGTTTAGTGGGAAAAGCATTAATTTGAAAGTCCAATGACATGGAATTTGGTGCTGAGCTGTTTACTAAGAAGCTGAGAATGCTTGGAGAAGTCACTTCACCTCCTTAGGCCTTAGTTTATCAGACAAGCTAGTCCTATGCCTCTAAAAGAAGCCTGTGTTTCTTCCTAACTTGCCATCCAAACACTACAGGAACCTGAATGGCTCCCTCTTACCTATGGGACAGTGGCGTTTCACTGCTATCAAGGTGGTGACGGTGCAGAAAATGGTCAGGCAGGGTGCTCTGGCCAGTAAAAAGAAACAACAGCAGAAAGAAAGAGAGCACCCAAATAAAGCCTTTCAGCACACAGGCTAGCGCTTGCTTGCCCCATGGAAGCCAGAGGGAAAGAATGGTTTCAATTAAAGGACAGGCAGCACAGAGACTGATTTCCTTAGAGAGAATCTTCCTAAATTACTAGAAACATCCCTAGTGTTCCTAGTGAATTGGGCCAATTCAAAGCATGTTATTCCTGAGACTCCTCAGGCGCTGCTGAGAAGACAGTGCCTTCGAGGCTCCCTGAGCTTTGGTGGTCTGAGAGGCCCCACAGCCCTGGGAAGAGCCTGGAGAGAGAAGTTCCCATCACCTCCTACCCTGAAGATGCTGGCCAGATCAAATTATGCCAAGTCTCTTAATTCTCTAGGAGCCAGGAAAAATAAAATCTAAATTTTTAGAAAAAAAAAAGTGATCCTTCAATTTTTAAGGCCTCCAAGTTCTGGGGATGAAAGAACAGGATTAACCCCATAGAGCTGGGCAGGAATTTGTAGTGTAGTTTAACAGGAGAGACGGTCATTCTGAATTAAATTCCAGCCCAGCATAAGATCTGAGCCATCTTGGGCAAGTTTCTCAACCTATAAAATTGGCTTGATTGAAATTCATTCATTCATTCATTCATTCATTCATTCAATATATATTTGCTCAAAGAGAAGTTGATGGGAGTTAGATAATATGTCAAGAACTAGCATGGTGTCAGGATCATGACAGGCACTCAATATATGTCAATCTTTTCCTTCTCCCACCAGAAGAGAAAACCTTGAGCAACTGGGCTCCACTATGGGGACTTATGGGTTCTAAATTTCTAATGTATTTATACCATCAAAACCATTTATGCTTTGATAATCTGCTGTTTTGTGCCAAACAGCAGTCTAAAGCCGCACTCATGAAATTAAAAGCAAAATGAGAACCTACTGCCACAAATATGGACACTCCCGTTAAAACGTGCGAAAGTCTTACTCACTTCTGAGGTGTGGCCAGGAGTGGTCAGATCTTCCTTCCTCTAGAGGAGAGCAGAACTAAGCAGTTCAAAGAAAATTAAGTATTTTTGGAGATAAGAGAACTTAACCATCTAATGATTGACAGGTATTTTATGGATTCAGAAGCTGCCTACTTTCCAATGGGCACCCAACGAATTCCAAGCTGGGGCTTCCAGAAAGGAAGTGGGCACTGGGAAATTCCAGAATTCCCAAAATGAGAAGGAAGCTACTGAGTTAAACTTCCTCTAAAGGCTCCTCTGTCCTCTGAGACCAGGGAAAGCATACCTCTGCCCCAGAGCGAGCAAAATGCTCTCTCCTCCTCCAGCCCCACCACCGCTGCCAGGGTAGAAGGCAGGAAAGGTTGATCCTGCTGAGACAAGCAGCCGGGAGGGTGACTGTAATTGTGCAAGTAAAGACAGGACCCGGACTGTGCTTCTTCATTTGCCTTCTCTGGCTCCAGCCAAGGTTCCCGGAATATCCCAGGATGTCTTATCTGCTCAGTAACAGCAGTTCCAGTAAGCACATGTGGGTGTCAGCACTCTGGGGTCCCTCCCTGCTAAATTAAAGGAAATTTTATTAGCTAATGTTGTGCCCAGAAATTGAATGAAAATCTTTCAAAGGCAGCCGGATGCATTCACGTGGAGCAGGAGCGCAGTCAGGGCCGAATGGCAAAGGGAGAGATCTATGATTGTTAGGATCATAGCAACAATCATAATTATTACTGTGAAATGCTTACTCCATGCCAGAAATTCTATCAAGGGCTTCATACCCAATCACCCTAAGCCCTAGGTGCTATAATTCTGTTTTAAAGATGAGAAAATCAGGACACAGAGAAGGTAAATGAATTGCTTAAAGAGACATAATTGTTGAGTGATGACTTGAATGCAGCTGTCACTCCAGGGCCCACAGTGCTTTCTGAGCACCCAGGACACCAGAAGATCCCTGGCAGCTCAGAGACTCAGCTACTCTGGTTATAGTAACCATGCTCAATTCTAGCTTTTAGAAGAAGATAGGAGAACTGGCTTTGAAACACTGTTTGAAGAAAGGCCTGTTTCTGAATGTACCCCAGGAGGTCTGAGAAGTTCTTTTGGAGGAGAAATCAGATGAATTTTCCAGTTTTCAACAGTACAAATTATGCAGAAGACAAAAGTGGCCGTTGACTTTCATCCTCCAAACACCATAAAAACAGAAAGCACTAAGAGATAAGAGGTCCCCTTTCCTATACCATCAGGCACAAGACTGGAGGAGTCTGAGAGTTATCTGATGGTGCTTGTTTGAAGGAGAGCTGCTAAATGTGCCAGAGGCAGCTGCAGGGAGCCCCTCTCTCTGCCCCGAGAAAGGAGGAGCCTGATTTGCTTCCTTAAACCTTGCAGTGCCCTTGCAGGAAGCCATGGGAGAGCCTACTGCTAGATGATGTCACTCTCAATAAAACAGGCCAGGGAACTGGGGAGGCACACAGCCTGGAAGAGAAAGGAGGAGAGAGCAGTGGCCTGCTTGTTGGCCTTCCTGTACTTTTGAAGCACTTGTCTCTTATTCCAATAGAGAAATAGGTAGTAGAGATGATAGATGATAGACAAGTTCTTTTTTCATTAGTTTAGCATGATCTCACACATTGGAGGGATTCGTTGCTACACATTCATATATGCATACATAATGACAAAGTAACTTGAGCCCAAACCTTATCCAGTATCACCCACCTTTGCCCCCACTTCCTTGTCTCCAGTGTGATACCCCCCATTACGTATATAAATGTCCATACACATGTACATTAATTTTTGAATTTTCAAGATTTAAATGCCTGCCTGAGTATTATTTGGCTTCTCTGGGGAGTCAAGTGTACCATACAGAATTGATAACCCGCTTTTTCCTTCCCTCTCCACCTTCCTTCTCTTCTCTCCCCCTGCCTTCATAGCTAAAGTTTCCCCAGATTATGTGATACTTCAAATTTGGTGTGTCTAGTAAATATGTCTAATGTTCACCCTATCCTTGGTTTTACTCTAGCTTATGCAATTGAGAGAAAACATTCAACCCTTAAGTCTCTGGGTTTGGCTTATTTCACTCAGTGTGATTTCTTCCATGTCCATCGACTTACCTGCAGAAGCCATGATATTGTTCTTTCTAATAGCTGAGTAGAACTCCATTGTATATACAAACCACAGTTTTGGGATCCATTTATCCAGTGAGGGGCATCTGGGTTGATTCCATAATTTAGCTATTACAAATTGAGCTACTACAAACATTGATGTAGCTGTGTCTTTATAATATGCTGATTCTAGCTCTTCTGGGGAAATATCCAGGAGTGGGATAGCTGAGTTGAACAGTGGATCCATCCATCCCTAATCTTTTGAGGAGTCTCCACATTGCTTTCCAGAGTGGCTGTACCAGTCTGTAGTTCCACTAATGGTGTGTTAGTTTTCCTTTCTCCCCACAACCCCTCCAGCATCTGTCATTGTTTGTATTCTTCATCTTTGCTATTCTGACTGGAGTGAGGTGGAATATCAATGTTGTTTTGATTTGCATTTCTCTGATTGCTAGTGATGAAGAACACTTTCTTGCATATTTATTGGCTTTTTGAACTTCCTCTGTTGAG
>PVKS010047648.1:0-12741 GCA_004027875.1 Aplodontia rufa | reverse complement strand
ATCAAAGCCATGGTTCCCCCTACTCTTGTAAAAATTCACCCACGTTGAGGAACACTATCCCACTGTTGGTAGGACTGCAAGCTTGTACAGTCACTCTGGAAAGTAGAGTGGAGACTCCTCAAAAAACTAGGGATAGAAACATCTTTTGACCCAGCTATCCCACCCCTAGCTAGGTATTTTCCCCAAAGAGCTAGAATTGGTATTGATATACTACAGAGACACAGCTACATCAATGTTTATAGCAGCTCAATTTACTATAGTTAAACTTGGGAACCAACCCAGATGCCCCTCACTGGACGAATGGATTCAAAAACTGTGGCACATATATACAATGGAGTTCTACTCTACTATTAGAGAGAATGATATCAGCCAAATGGATGGAGATGGAAAAAATTATGCTGAGTGAACTACCCCAAACTCAGAGACTCAAGGGCTGAATGTTTTCTCTTATATGTGGAAGCTAGAATACAATCAGACAGACTGAAAGTTGGCTAAGCTAAATAATAACCTCAAACAAGGGTATTTTTGTTTGTTTTTATCTTTATGATCATATAAAATTTCTATCATCTCTCAGTATAATCAAAAGATGTTTTTCAAAAGCCTCATAGTAACCACAATGCAAAAGTCTGTGATAATCAAACCAAAATAAGCAAAGAATGAAAACATACTACTATATAACCAACAAAGAAAACATCAAGAAATGAAGAACAAAATGAACTAAGATAAAACTTGAAAACAAGTTACAAAAATGGCTAGAGTAATGGCTAGAGTCCTTATTTATTGATAATTGCCTTGAAGGCAAATGGATGAAATTCTCCAAATAAGACACAGAGTGACTGAATAGATAAAGAAGACCGCCTAATTATATGTTGTTTATAAGAAACTCACTTTACCTCTAAGGATACACATAGATTGAAAGCAAAAGGATAGAATAAGGTATTTTATGCAAATAGAATCCAAAAGAAAATAGGAGTAGCCATAATTACATCAGATAAAATAGACTTTGAATAAAAAACAGAAAATAAAAAAGTCATTATAAAATAATAAAGAGGTCAAATGAACAAGAGCAAATAACAATTCAAAGTATATATACCCAACATCAGAGCACAAATATATAAAGCAAATATTAATACACATAAAAGGAGATAGAATCCAATACACTAATAGCAAGGGATTCAACATCTCACTTTCAACAATGTACAGATCATCTAGATGCAAAATTAAAATAGAAACAGCAGAGTTACATTGCATGCTAGGCCCAAAGGACCAGAGCCATCCACAGAATACTCAGTCTGAGAGCTACCAAATGCACATTTTTCTCATTAGCACATAGATTATTCTCCATGGGTCATAATAGTCTACAAAACAAACCTCAAAAAATTTTAAAAATTCAAATTCTATTAAGTATGCTGACTACAATGCAGTTAAACTAGAAATCAATAGTAAGAAAACTTATACAAATATATGGAAAGTAAACAGTTTTCTTTTGGACAAACAATGGATCAAAGAAGAAATCAGTGAATTTATTGAAACAAATGAAACTGAAGTGCAGCATACCCAAACATAAGGAAATCAGAAAAAGCAGGACTAAGAGATAAATCAGTTTAAAAAAGAAAAAGCAGATCTCAAATAACCCATCCCTGTATCTCAAAGAACTAGACAAACAAGCAGAAGCTACATCCAAAATTAGTGGGATAGAAATAAAAATCAGCAGAAATAAACAATATAGAGATCAACAAAGAGCTAGCCCTTCAAAAAGATAAAACAGACAAATCCTTCACTAGACTAAGAGAGAAAAGACGCAAAGTCAGAGACAAAAAGGAGACATTACAATTGATACCTCAAAAATATAAAGGATCATTAGAAATTAATATGAACAATTATATGCCCACAAATTTGAGAACCTAGAAGAAATAAATTCCAAGACATATACAACTTACTGACACTGACGCATGAAGCATCAGAAAACCTAACCAGACCAATAACAAGCAAGAGGCGGAACCAGTTATAGAAAGTCTATTATAAAAACGAAAAGCCCAAGAACAAACTACTTTATTACTGAGTTCTACTAAATATTTAAAGAACCAACTCTCCTTAAGTTATTTAAAAAGAAGAAGGAGAAGGAATTCTTCAAGTACATTCCACAAGACCAGCAAATAACCTGGTAAGAAAGCAGATAAGGACAAAACCCCACTGATACTTTGTTTCTATGTATCGGTTAAAAAATAGGAAAATAAGTATTGATAAACTGGTTTGCCAAAAATACTGTCAGAAATTACTTTTTATTTATAACCACAATTTAATAACCAGTGAGATGATAATTTGTTATTTTGAACTTTTTTCCTAGAAAGAAGTAAAAATAATCAAGAAAAAAAATAAAAAAGTGGGTTTCCATTTAATTAATACAAAAATATGAGTAGGTAATCCAGATTTCTGACTTACAAAACTGATTGTAAAAGCTTATCAAAATGATATATTAAAAGCCTTCTTTAAAATTTCCTTTCAGAATCTGTTAGTAGAAAAATGATAAGACTAAAAGGTATTTTAACAATTATAGTCATTGCAATCACAAATTACATTTAAAGAAAACTTAAATCTGATAAAGCTGTGTACACATACCCACACTCAGACACATACAAATGTATTATAAAATATTGTGCGTTGAACACACAATAGAAAAATACTAAAAAATGATTATCTAGAACTCATGTTAATTATTCATTAAAATGATCCTTATTCTTCCAAAAGAATTAATTTAAAACAACTTTATTCATATTCAGTGGAAAACTCCCTTAATGTATAATTTAATTAAGATTTTTTAAGTGACCCAGTATATTAATCTAGGCTCATTTCTGGATAGAAAAATGTTCTTTTACCTAATTAGGATAAATGTCTTTGATAATTACATCCTCCAGAAAAATGATGCTATTCCTCTAGTTTGACTATAGTTATGAAAGAGATACTAAATTTCCATAATATGGGAAAAAAACCTAAAGGAATTCCACTCTAATATAATCTTTAAGATTTGTATTAATAACTAATATTTGTAGGGCACTTAACACAGAATAGGCACAGTTCTAAGTACATAGCAAGCATTAGCTGTAATTGTTATAACAATCTATTTTTCTCCATTTCACAAAGCTAGTGACCAAAGAGCTGATTAAATGTGCAAAGGTGGCCAGACACAGTGGTGTACACCTGTAATCCAAGCAACTCGGGAGGCTGAAGCAAGAGGATCACAAGTTCAAAGCCAGCCTCAGCAATTTAGTGAGGCCCTAAGGAAATTAGTGAGACCCTGTCTCAAAATAAAATAAAATATAAAAAAGGACTGGAAATGTGGCTCAGTGATTAAGTGCCCCTAGGGAGGGAGTGAAGGAAGGAAAGGAAGGAAAGGAATGAAGAATGGATTTTAAATCAAGTAGTACAGTCCCATAACCCATGCTCCACTAAATGACATGGCATTAAGAATTAATGGTAAAAATATCAATTTCTGTCCTATTTTACTAATTTTTATATGATCTGACCTATATTAAGTGTGTGTGTGTGTAAGAGAGAAGAGAGTGTGAGTGTGAGTTACTGGGGATTGAACTCAGGGGCATTCTACCACTGAGTTACACTCCTAACCCATTTGTATTTTTGACAGGGTCTTGCTAAGTTGTTGAGGCTGGCTTTGTGACTTGAAATCTTCCCTACTCAATCTCTCAAGTTGTTGAGACTGTAGGCATGTGTACCTTACCTAGCCAAATGCATTTTTTTCCAAAAGACAGAGGAACAGCGAGAGAGAGAATGAATCAATTTTATTTAATTTTTCACGTGGCCCTCGTTGCTGAGACTTCGTTGTGTACGTGGTCACACATGCCAGGCAAGCACTGTAACCTGCTCCAGCCCCTAAAATGCATTTTTACTAGTAGAAAAGTTGGGGGGAAAATTTTTTTTCCCATTCCTAGTGGACTCATTCATATTTCTAAATTAAAGTTTCATTTATAAATGGACCTTGATCTGAGCCTTTATTCTTCTTGTCTCATTTATTTTCTAGAATTTTACTTTAAAATACATTAATAAAACAGACTTCAGTGCTTATTTTTATTTTGGCTTTCTTGCTCACTTGGGAATGCTCGTTCTCTTCCTCTCTCTCATACACAGCCAACCCTAAAAACTTGGCATTTGCTATTCTAAATGCTTAAGATATTGCTATGATTCTGTGTTAGTTATGAAAAATTATCTATATGTTCAATAAAAACAATATTGAGGAAAAGTCCTAAAGATGAAAATGAGAGTTTTATCACTTCCTCCAAATCTTTTTACATGGCACCATCTGAAAGACAATGAATGGCCAGTTGCTCTTGGTTCCACAGCTATATTTTACAAAAATGAAAGTTCAAAAAAGTTCAGTGCCTATAACTTTTAAATATTTTTTCTCTTTAGGATGAGTTCTGATCTATTCTCAGTTCTCCTCTATTCAAAACTACTTCACACACAAAAATGAAGCATTTTCTCTTATCCGTTTCTGCTAAAACTGACCCAACTACTTTGTAATTCTTAAAAGGTATAGATTTTAGCCCAAAATACATGAGCTCCACATTTTTTCTTCAGCTTCAACCAATTTGAACATGGATTAGATACGTAAAACCAAATATGCAACAGGTTTTAAAAGTTGGAGAACACAATTTCTTTGCATGTTCAAACATTTTGATGAGGTTAAAATATTTCTGTACACATTAAAGGATTGTGAAATTAAACCTACTTTGCTCTTCCTGACTCAATTCCCTTAAACAATAAGTTAAACTCATATTTTCCCTGCTTCAATTGATCAACATTATTTTTGGCCCTTATCTAAATACAAGTATTTACTATATTGACACCATATTTACTATATAAACACTATATTTACTATATTATTCTGGGTTCTTAACCAGCCCAATAGAATTAAGATTTCAGCTATTCCATCTTTGGTATTTATCCAAAAGATCAAAAAATCATCATAGTATAGGGAAATAACCACATTAATATTTATTGCAGCACAATTCACAATAGCCCAGATGCCTGTCAACAGATGAACAGATAAAATGTACACAAAGTACAGACACAAAACGGAGCTTTATTCAGTTTTAAAGAAAAATGGAATTATGGCATTTGCTAATAAATGGATAGAACTAGGAAACATAAAGTTAAGTGAAAAGGGAAATAAAGTCAGACTCAGAAATTCAAGCGTAGAATTTTTTCTCTCTTATGCATAGAGAAAAGAAAAGGGGTAGGGGGGGAAGCAGGGCCAAAGCAATTTCATCAAAATAGAAGAGAGATCAGGGGCATTGAGCGGGAGGCAGGAGAGACAGGGAAATGGAGGAATGGTGAAATGAAACTGAATACTTTGTCCTATGTACATATATGAACATACCACATGAATTTTACCCTTAGGTATAATTAAAGTTCACTAATTAAAAAAACTATAAATAAAAAAATTTCTAGGTTTCACATTAAATATTTCTAGGAATCTCAATTTCCTAATACTTCTCAAAGTATTCTGCAAAAGTTCAGTACGCATTTCTAACTTACCAATCTAAAAGAATGTAAAACAAAACAGTAATTATTTTGTTAGAAGTCATGATTTGGGCTGGAGCTGTGGCTCAGTGGTTACAGTGCTTGCCCTGCATGCACCAGTACACAGGTTCAAACCCCAGCACCACGTACTTAACGAAGTCTCAGAGCAACGAAAGCCACATGAAAAACTAAATTCAAAAATTATTTCTCTGTCACTGTCCTTCTCTCTTAAAAAAAAAAAAAAGTCATGAATCATTGCTGGTCTGCAATTGTACTCTACCCTACTTCATCCTAATTCTCCCTTTCAATGCCTGGGAATGGAATTCTGACTTCAACGCAAATAAAGCAGTAACCAGTAGGTAGGTATCCCTCTCTGCCTCCAGCTGGCTCTGTGGATAAGTAGGTGAAATCCTGCCATGCAAAACAAATGATGCAAACCACAAGAGTACCACAGGGCTTCATACACCAAATTGATGTCAGAAACATAATTCTTAGAAGAAAGCTAGAATGTGCATTTTGAACCTAACTGGTAGGAGTCAAAATCTTTTAAGTTTTGGAAAAAAGCACCCAAACCCAGATCATTGTTGTATATATGACTTAACATTATTACTTTTATTCTTTAACATTATTACTATTATTCTGACAAACTTTTTTTTTTTTTTAAAGAATGAGGGTACAGTGAGAGAGAGAGAGAAGCAATTTTTATTTAGTTTTTCATGTGACGTTCATTCCTTGGACACTTCATTGTGTATGTGGTGCTGGGGTTTGAACCTGTGTACTTGTGCATGCCAGGCAAGCACTGCAAGCGTCAAGCCATTGCTCCATCCCCCTATGACAAACTTTTAAGTTAAGTATTAATCTAAACCAGGATAGAGGTGTAGTTCAGTAGTAGAATGCCTGCCTAGTATGCATGAGGTCATGGGTTCAATCCTCAGCACCTCAAAAAAGAAAAAGAAATCTAAACCCCAAGTAGCAATTTTGGAATTTCTAGATTCTGAAATCTTTTGAACTTCTGGTTAAATATTCTCTCTCAGTTGAAACACACTAGTAGATCTCTTCTTTTAGTCACTCATAAACATACCCTAAACATACAGAAACTTTAACAGTTCTCATTTTAGAAAAGAAGAGGAAGAGGAGAAAAATCTGAGTATGGAGAAAAACTACTTAAAATAATTTAAATACTCTTACACATCCACCTTGATTTTGCTGTGGAAAAGCAAGTTTGGGAAAGTGTCTGAGAGCTGTCATAATACCAAAGCATCTTATATAAAACAACTCAGGACAAAAATGAAGCAAAAAGAGAACCAGGTGCCAGTATACTTAAATGAGATGCCTATGACATAATCTACAGAGTATATGTGTAAACCAGGGGTCGTGACTTGGACCTGTAATGCTAGTTACTCTGGAAGCTCAGGCAAGAGGATCACAAATACGAGGCCAGCTTGGGCAACTCAGTAAGATCCTGTCTCTAAAGGAGGACTGGGGATGTGGTTCACAGGTAGACCACTTGCCAAAAATGGGGGAGGGAGCACAGAAGGTAGATGCATAAAGATTAAGAATAAGGATGTTTAGAAACTTTGTGGGACTATGCAGGAAAGTGAAAAATACAAAGAAAACTGAAGATCGTTTGAGTTGGATTGAAATGTGATGCTGAAAAGAGCTAAATGAAATAATTGGGGCTTTATAGATAGTTGAAAAAAGTAAAAAGAACACTTCATATTTTCCCGTTGAGCTAATAATTAAAACCAACCACCCAAACCTGGTAACAGAACTGACCACTGAATTTTCAGAATAAACATCAATAGTGATCTTGACAAGAAACGTTCAGGTAGGGTGAGGAGACAGGGAGTTAGACTTAAAGGTAGATTAGAAATATGACATAGGGACACGGAGACAGTATGTACAGACAATATTTATTACTTAAATGTGCTATAATGGAAAATAGAGAAGTAGTCAAGATATACAGCTCAGTATGCTTTTGTTTTAAAGAAAAAAAGCACTGGTTTGGTTTTAGGATAATGGGAATGAACCACTAGAGGAAATAGTTAAAGATGCTAAATAATTAGGTAAAATTCTTAAACTATTCAAGAAAAACAAAACATGATTTTTGCTAAACCAGCGGTCTGTGATAAATATAAAAACTTCCAGCTCCATCAATATATTTAAAAATATCTCCCCGTAGACTTAGGATAGTGTGCTGTAACTAACTGCTCTTAATGTGAAGAAGGCTTTATCTTGCCATACTTTCTTTTCTCCTTGCTACTACCTAGATAGAATTCATTATTCCAACAGCTACCTCATTAATATGTTGGCCACAACTTTCCTGATAATAACTGTAAATTCTGGCATTCTTCACGTGCTCATTAGTGATATCTTTTTCTCTCTTCTCTATTTTTAGAAGATATGATGCTCTCCAATGATTTAAATGCTTTATCGATGCTGAGAAGTTCCAGATATCTTTTTGACCTCCACACTTGCATATTTGAACCTGTTAGATATCCAAAATTAAACTTTTGCTCACCCTTGAGGCATCATTACTTATTCAACCTTACCCTTGCAAAATTTGCTGCTATCTGATTTCTCTAACTCAGTAAATGGTACCTCTTCTACTTAGCCATTCATCCTAGAAAACCAACACATTTTTTCCTTTAATTTCCCCTACATCTAAATTCGTTTTCAGGTTCTTTCAAGCACACATCCGATATCTTACTTGACTCTAACCATTCTATCTGGTTCACCATAGCTCTTACTTAGATTATTGCAAAAGTTACCTCTTCTCCTTACTTCCTCTCACCACTTCAAACTAAATTCTACACAATAGACAGAGAAACATTCTGAAATTCTAAACTGAACTATACCCATTCTGTTGCTTAAAAACTTTTTCATTATTTTCCACTGCAGTTATTTTTGTTCATTTCTGCAGTACAAAGTACAGAAACCGGGGGCTTAGTCATGCTAGGCAAGCACTTCTACTACTGAACTACATTCCCAGAGTCCACTGCATTTATCTTAATTGTACCCTGTCTTAATCCATTCTGGCTGCTATAATAAAATGCAATAAACTGGATGTCTTAAAAACAATACGAACTTCTGGTTAAAGAACATATGCATATCATTTTGTTAATTTATGTGCATTTATGATTGTACAAAAACTCAACTCCTAAAAAACAACACAAACTTGGACTGGAGCGGTGGCTCAGCAGTTAGGGTACTTGCCTGGCATGCGCGACGACACAGGATGGAACCCCAGCACCAGCTCCACAACGAAGTATTGGATCAATTAAAGCCCCATGAAAACTAAATAAAATTGATTCTTTCTCTCTCTCTCCCTCACTGTCCCTCCCCCTCTTAAAAACAAAATAAAACAAAACTTGAATTTATGTTTTACAGTTTTGGAGGTTGACAAGTTCAAGATCAAGGTGCTAAGAGATTCACTGTCTGGTGAATACCCATTTTGGGATTTTCAGGTAAGTCATTCTTTGACTATCCTTTCATGTTGTCCTTGTGGAAGAAAGGATTCAGGATCTCTCATAGGCCTCTTTATAAGACCACAGATGACATTCCAAAGACTACCCTCATGACCTAAATACCTCCAGAAAGATTTGTGGGAATTTGACATAAAATTTGGCAGTGAAAGGTAACAAATGTTCAAACCATAGCATCTGTCCTACATCATTCCACTCCACCCTTTATTCTCTACTCCAACCACATTGACTTCCTTTCAATTTTATTGAATGTGCCAACCTTTTTTATCTTCTTAGCAAATTTGTTCATGCTGTCACCTCTACCAAGACTAGTCTTCCCTCTGCCTGGCTACCTGTTTTTCACTATTCACCTCCCAGACTCAGTTTCATTTCTCAAGCAAGATATTCTCTAACTATCTAGTCCCAAATAGGTCTTTCCTCTTATTCCAATAGTACCTGTGTTCTTTCATAGCCAGTAATTTTTAATAATATATGTATCTGCCTATATACTTGGCTTCACTTTTTAATGTCACTCTTACAAACCACCCTCTACAGGGTAGATTCCATGACTGTTCTGTCCACATCTATATAATATCCTATAGTTTATCAAAAACTATCCACTTGAACAGAGAGGAAAGTAAGTCTATGCAGAGGGAACCATAAGAATCTAAAAAAAGGCCTGGCCTATTTTTTAAAACAAAGAAACAAAAATAACAACAAAAATATGGAACATATGATACAAAGAGGGCCAAAAGAAGAAAGTCAGCCTGGGATGAGACCATAAATGCTCATGCTAACAAACTGACACTTCCATTTATTCCTCAGTAATCAAATGAGTTTTCAAAAAGAAGCATTATATGATTCAGAGAAAAAATCTATAGGAATGTAGAGGGTGAACTGAACTATGGATCCCAGATTTAATCAAAGGACACCTGTCTATTTCAGTAGAAACAATAAAAGCCAAAGTAGGCACACACCAATAAGTCCATAAAATTACTACAAAATCTATCTTTTACCCTTCCCTTCAATACTTTATTTTAGCTTGGGATTCCTGGTTTCCTTTCCTACCCCTTCAGAATGACCACTCATGTGGAGAGTCTACTGACTTCTTCCATGGCATTCCCCTAAAATAAAATCTTTCAGCAACATACACTATAATCCATGCTTCTGGCTACACATTTACCACAATGTGTTTTGATACTGTATTCCACCCTTTTTCCTCCATATGTAGGAACAGGGTATTGAAGGGCTATGTTCTGGCATAAACCAAACATCGGAGAACTAATAATAGGTTATTATTTACATTGCAAGTGAGGGTTTGTGGAAAGGCAGAGAAGTAATTTGAGTTTCTATACTTGGGTTGGGTCTCAGGAGGCAAATAATTTACATTTAAAATCATACTCATGGTCCTTTTTGTATAATGGGGAAAAAATTCTCAGAATTACAAAGACAGGGATGGAGCAGTGGCTAGACAGTTACAGTACCTGCCTAGCATGCACTAGGACAGGGGTTCAAACCCCAACATCCCCGCACCACATACACAAAGAAGTGTTGGAGCAATGAAAGCCACATCAAAAACTAAATAAAACTGATTATCTCTTTCTTTCTCTCTTTAAAAAAAAAGAAAAAGAAAAAGAAAAGAAATACAAAGATGGTATGTCTGAGGAGTCAACACTGGAGTAGGGATGAGACAGCAATAAAATCAGATAAAGAGAAGCAGGTAGGGCAAGGGCGACTAGACTATACAGCCCAGAAAACTTTATACAAGGGAGAGTCACTTTGGGAAGCTGTGGAAAGCAGGCTGTGCCCTACTCAGTGTTATTTCATAATGTATAGAACATCCATTTTCAAACTGTATCTTATCCTGAGTTACTCCATTTTATAAAGCAGTAAACCATAAGGTTCTCAATTTTAAGTACAAGTGCCAAGGTAGAATGATTCTACACCCTATTTGTACAAGGAAACAACCACCATCTGCCCAACACAACCGTAAGGCTCAGAATGACAATTTAGACACTAACATATCAAACTAAATTGAGGAATACCTGGACATGTGGACATCCCAAATTACATCAGGAACATCAGATACAACCCCCCATGACTAGACACGGTAGTATCCTGACCCCATCACCTGTTCACTCCTTATTATCCTTACCCAGGAAAATTGCCACCATGGGGAACCTCCTGTTTCCAGTCCTATCAGGCTTCAGCAGACCACAGTTTCTCCTGTCCATGATGACCACACACAGCCCACTCCAAGATGACACCCCAAGCTAACACTCTAAAACTAAAACTGCCATCTGTCTGTCCAGACCCTCTGATTTGACAACTCTGCGCAACTGGCTCCTTAAAATTCTTATCTGACCACCTATAGTGACATTTGATTCTGCATTCATCTCTCCAATGTTGCTCCTGTCTCAGCAGCCTATAACCCTGCAGCTGTCTTAACCCTTAATTTGTCTTTCCTTGACAAACTTTCACACACAAACATAGGCTCTTTCTCTCCCCCACCCTCCTGTCTCTAATATATATATATATTATATATATATAAAAATAATTGCATGCAGTGTATATATGATTTAAGTGTTACAGATATTAGAAGCTAAGAATGGAATAAAAACTCATGCTTGTCCAGCTTATGTCTATCAGGTGACCTGTGAGTATTCTGTGAATTGCCACCAATGAAATTAGTGTACCCTGTGAATTCATTATTATCGAATAAATTCTGACAAGGTAGAAAGACACAAACGTGTTTGTTTTATGTTAATGACATAGCTCACTCACAACAGAAGTGTCAAAATTTTAAAGAAAATATAGTCCATATGGATACAACATACTCAGTAACATGGGCTATTCCTTGAAAAATTTCATGACTGCATTCTTGGGAAAAATAGAGACAAAAGTTGTGTTTCACGGACAGATATAATATGGAGTTAAAAACAATGTGGCGAGGGCAAATTCAGATGTAGAAATAGAAAAACAATTAAAAGAAAATAAGGTGACAAAACGATGGAGTAGTCTTCAATCCCACCTAAACTCTGAAAATTTGGCCAGACAAGTTCACCTACATTTCAGAAACAACAAAAAATTTCCAACAGGCTGGAGTGGTGGCTCTGTGTTTACGGCACTTGCCTGGCATGTGAGAGGACACGAGTTCAAACCCCAGTACCACGTACACAACAAAGTGTCGGAGGAATGAAAGTCACATGAAAAACTAAATAAAATTGATTCTTTCTCGCTCTCACTGTCCTTCTTTCTCTTTAAAAAAATAGATTCCAACAGACCTGTTTTTATTCGTCTCTAACATGTAGATGAGTTCGCTGAAATAATTAGAATTACTTTTACCACTGGTTTGCTATTTAATAAGAATCCATATTGTTAATTTCCATACTACTCTTTACTTGAAGGCTGGAAATAAGATTATAGTATTATTCTCTGAATAAAAAGATATTATATAATAAGTACATATATAATTTATATATGAATATATGTTTATACATTTCAAGTATTGCATAATCCTGGAAAATTATAAAATTCAATTAATGTCTGTTTTAAAAACTTGGGAACTGGACTTACTCTAAAAAGAATCTGTGTCTTGATAAAATGAATAGTACCAAATATCAACACAGGAAATGAATTGTTAAGGAAAAAATTGAAAACTTATGTGAAGTTGGTTATAAAAGGGGTTAAATACTACTAACTCAAATACGAATTGATAGGAATATGTGAAATGTGGTTA
>PVKS010047647.1:0-12742 GCA_004027875.1 Aplodontia rufa | reverse complement strand
TGATTAGCATCCTTGCAAACAACTGCTAGGTGTGTATCTTACAACACTGCATGCTTGCACCTTAGCTTGCTGCTATTGTTGAAAAACAGTAATTCTCACATCTAAGACTTCAAATGCACACATTCTGTTCTCAGCCAAGTTTATGAAAGATAGACTGCACTCTTCCACCCGGGAAAGTCCTATTTTATACTTCTGCTATTCCCTTCTCATTCTACTCCACTATACTATACCCCACCCTTTCCTCCTACCTTCTAACTTCTCAAAAAAGTAGGTTTGTCAGCAACCTAAAAAGTAGTCTTCAATCCTCTTTTGGAATAAAACAGCGATCAAACAAATGTACATTAAAACAAACCATTTCCCTTGTATTGTAAAATTACTTTTCTAAAACATAAAATATTTTCTCCACTAGTTTTCATGATACGATAACACCAAAGAAACATTTTTAATGTATCTGAAACTCTTAAGTTCCTTATATCTTTTTAGTTGTATAAAATAAAAATGAGGCTAGAATAAACATTAAAACAGGAGGAAAAAGACTGAGAGACTAAAATTCCAGAATATAGCTTAATCCTCATTCTAATATCTTCAATTTCTGCTAAGAGAAAAACAAAGGGAAACACAGAAGAAAAGGAACAAAGTAATAAGAACAGTAAAATCTAAAAGGACAAGTACTGTATTGTGAAATATTGAGGGAGCACACACGAGTTAGAGAGGAACCTGAAAACCATGTAGCTGAATTCATTCATTCTTTATCATTACTGAGGTCCATGAGAAACATAACCAAAATAGGAGGTTAGAAAAGTTATACTGCCTTAAACATTATCAAATTATTTATGAAAAAGTGATTAATTGGTAGATTTTTAGTTACATTTCTTTCAGGAATACTATTTTCCTGTACCATTTATTTTGTTTATATTCTGTATCACTCTCAGCTTCAGCAATTAGGGACAAACTTACTAAAATCTTTGATTTGCTTTGATTAAAATCACCTCAAAAGAAAATGAAATATGAGTAAAACTTTTCCCCAAACAAAATTAAGCTTACATATTCCACAAAATAATCACTTGTCAAATCATACTTAATATCCAAAACCCAGGAGCATTTTTAAAGTGAAACTACAATTTACTAATACCTGAATGCTATGACAAAATTTTTATCTATCTAAGTTTTAGAAGATTCACAAGGCAAAAATACCTGGGATATAATTACTCTGTGGCTCAATGCCCGCTGGAAAGTTAGTGTTTTCTGGAATGGAGTGGGTATAGTCATCCAGAGGCGGTAGTTCTGTTAGGATCTCAGTGTGCCGGGGCACTAATACCGGAGGCAAAACTGCAAGAGTCGAAGAAACCTGAGTTAATGGCAAGAAGCAGAGGTGTGGGGTTTGGTGGCTTTCTTGAAAGTTTCTACAAGGAAGGAGAAGGGAACAGTTTAATTTTTAAAAGTTAGGGCCTACCTACTTAGTATTATACTAGTGACTAAGAAAATGACAAATCTTATTGTGGCTTTACCTTCTTATTTAGGCCACCGTTTAAATTTTTAGTGCACGTTCATCTTATACACTGGGGAACAATACGACCTTAGTAATATTAAAGTTACCATAGAAGTTCAAACATCTCCATCGAAAAAGCTGAGGAAAGATTTGTTTGGATTTGTAAAGTCAGATTTAGGGAATATCCAAAAATATAGCCTTTTAAAAATTTAAATATTTCAAGCACATAGCTAAATAAATAAAAAGCTTGCTACAAACTTCACTGAACAGTGTACATATAGATATTGTCAATGAAGTACTTCTGAAAATACCCGGAGCAAAAAGCTTGAGAACAATGAAGCATAGAGGTGCAGAGGTAGGTCAGTTTCACTCTAATCAGACGGCAAATCCATGGAATGTCCTGAATATATACTGTGATGTCAAATGGTATAACTTTCCAAGAAACTGGCAGACCTTTCTAATATGTTTTTTCATAAAAATTGAAAAAACACGAAATGATTTCTAACTACTGATACATAATATGCAGAATTTAGGATTAATTATTAGACTTTTACCCTAGTTTTCTGGGTCACAAGGGTACCTAAATAAACTTACATTTGGGCATTTAATTTCAAACAAGGGAAAAAAAGCAGTGATTTTCCTACCTGGTGTCTCAACTCTTTGATAGTGGTAAGGGTTTACACATACTTCATCCTTTTTTAAATTAAACGCATATTCACAGTTTTCAATTGCCTTGAGTTCATGATGACTGTGAAGGTCAGGCCAGCGCCATAACCGGCAATAGATAACATGTGGCAGCCCTTTTCGATGTGAAACCTGAAGTCGACCATCAAGAGACCTAATGGGAAGCAAGGGAAAAAGAAAGGAGGGAACTTTAAAAAACAAACTAACAAAAAACAGCTATAAGCAAATGGGCTACAATTAATACACTAAGACAATAAAGAAAGGAATGACAGCCATTTAGTTAGTTTTAGTGAGAACCAGGAAGAAAGTGTACTCTGATGGATCTGACAAAGTAAGCAGCAGCACTAGCATTTATTTCCTAAGAATATGGTACATCAATGACTCAGACGCCAAAGGAAGGCTAACCATCTGCGGGACACTGATCGTTTTAAAGACTATCATGTGGTTATAGTTGAGAAACTTTTCGTCAATGTCTTATCTTTAATTAAAAAGTCAACTCTTATTTTAGAGATGCTTCACAGGGCATTAATTCTGTAGATAACTGAATAGTCACAAAAAGGAAGTAGTATGAAGAATGATAAATATCAACAATGATGTGACAGTAACCTACTCAGACTAATGTAGCTCATTATTTAGTTGTGACTGCTTTGATAACTTAGGCATTATTTGTATAGCTCACACATAAATGCAGATGGTGATGAATATGAGATGAAATGGAAAATACCAATATACTTAAAAAAGAGAATGAGGTGATTTTAAAAAGATAACATAAAAACGAGTTAGCCCACTGTTAACTGTGATGTAAGGGGTTCAGTAAATAACTATGTATTAGTATAAAGATGAGATTTAGATGATAACAAGAAATTTAGCAAAAACTGATCATGTATATACTTAAAATTAGGCCAACAACAGATTAATTTAATCTTGAATTAAAATGAGTATATAGTAATCAAAGTTCTTATTCTTTAGGGGATACAATAATTTAAAGGAGATTCAAAATACAATTGCATTGATCAAAACATCAGCTGAAACATTTAATGTATTTTTAAAACTGGCAAGCAGATATTTTAAATGCTATGCCTTATTTTACATTAAGGAAACATCCTAGGCAAAATTACACTAAGCAACCCAGTAGAGGTCTTCCAAAACACCCCCCTCCCACAAGATCTCTAGGAGTCGATAGAGGGCAGAATATTCACCTGGTTTGTTCAGAGAAGCTGTAAAGGCCTGTTGTATCCCACTGATCTATCGTATTTGGTGTACTCAGTCCCCAAATTTCAGAGCAAGTGCTGTGCATAAATTGAAAAACAAAAAGTTGATGTGAACATGGAAGCATGGTTATTCAAGATACCATGATGTAAAACATGGAGAATGTACAGAATACTTCCTTCACCCAGAAAATATATACTCCTTCACTTTTTCATAGACAGGTAGTGTTTATTACTATATTTTCTACATGAAGGAAGCCAATAAAATGGAACATGTGACTCCGGATAAGTTATGATTATGTTTTAAAAATGTGAACACCAATGCTCTCTAGTTTAAATGACATCACACCTATAACGTCCTTTCCAATTCCTTTACTCAAAACAAGAGATCTAATACCTAGGCATTAGCCTTACTTAATGGTGCTTCATTTTATCATATCTTTTAGAAAAAAGTTCATCTAAAAATAGGTATCAATTATTTTAAATATGTTAGTATTGGTAAAATATTGATATTTTTGAAACAGGAAAAGTTCCCATTAAAATAGAGACATATCCACAATTAAGATTTTACAGGTTAAATTTGATGGTGATATTCATAAACTCAGTTTTACAGAAATTACTGCTCTCAACACTATAAAAAAGGACATAGTAGATTCTGAAGTCTTTCTAACACATCATACCATTTTAAAATCTTTTTCAACATTTTCTTCTATAATACAGGCAGCCCAGAGAGAATTCTTCCTATTTTCCCTGCCACTACTTTATTTTAAAGTAACTTCAAAGCTGTAGGAGAAGGGAAGAGTTTAAAAGGAAGTTTTGGAATGAAACATTTGACAACCAGTGTCTCTCAGGTCCTAATTTCTCTTTTTTAAATTAATCACAAGGTAGTTTCTGAAACTCAACTGCATTTCTCAAATACTACAAAATCATCAAAATTTCAAGGAGACAGAAGGTACATTTCAAAACATTTAAAAACAAATCAAACTGATTAAATCCAAAATTTATACACTGCTAGTTAGAGGATCAACATTTCAAAGTGCACTGATGGCGAGACGTGCACATGCTCGGTGGCTAGACAACGCTGGCTGCAGGCAAGAGCCGCGCTCTGCTTCAGGGCTGCAGCGTACCACTCTACCGCTTATTAGGCAAGGGGCGTGTTCAGAAATCTTCCTGTGCTCACACATTTGAGATCCTCTTGCTTTCTTTTTTTTTTGATGTAAAATTTACCAGACTAACAACGACCTTTTATTCTCCAAAGATATGCTGATTTTAAAACCATGACATAAATTGTTCCTTTATTTTAAAGATATTTATCAAACATCTACTAGAAACATACAGCACAGTATAGTTAAGTCACAATGGAATTACCTAAATGCTTCTCTTGTGACTGAGGTTAAGGAAGGAATATATACAGTGGATTCTTCTTACTTTGGAAACAGCTCAAGGAAAATGTTTAACAACAGTGTAGATAAGAGGCTATTCTGTTGTTATGATACAAAAAAGAACACTTCACTTGAGTAACTCTGGAACTGACATAAGAACAAGAATCTGAGAGAGAGCATGTTGTACTTTATGTAAGCCTTGAAAGGAATAAAAGAATAACTGGTAGTTGTTAAGAGCATGTGATTCATCTAAAAGCAGACGGACTCAGACCCCAAGTCTAACTCAGGCCTTTCTAACTGCCATCACTGGGTATATTTAAACCTGTTCTGACACTATTACATTACTTCCTTCACAAAACTGGAAGGTATATTTAAAATATTAAATTTTCATCTAGCTAGTAAAAATCTTTGTTTCCGTGTAACAAGAAAAGTTCTTTCAAAATGAGTCCAATTTATAATAATATATAAAGCATATAAAATAAATGTAATTATGAAAGTATCAAAATCATACAAAGAAACATTTTAAACACAAAGGTAGACCAAGCAAAGAGAAAAATATACATGTCCTTAGACAAGCTAGTATCGTAGGGTTATCAATCCTAACATATTTATATGTCTGGTGCAACTCAATGTAAATAGTAACAATTTACGATCCAGACAAGATCCAAACATGACACACTGAAATAAAGGAAACTGACCACTCTGCTCCGAGAAAGAATAAAGACTGGTCCTACCAGTTTCTAAAATACATTATAAATTCTCAGTAATGAGAGCAGTATCAATTAGCAAAAGAGTATACAAATAAAACAGTAGACGTTCTGCTCCCAATAATGGTAGAGTAGCCTCAATTAAGCTAACTTTTCTTCAGATAACAATAATAAACTCAACTATTTGAAAACTATTTCTCTTTTCAGAAGAAAGATCAGAAACAAATAAAAATTGAAGGGACAGGACATCAACTTATGAAAGACAAAGCTGCCTTATGTGAGAGCTGCAGGTTCCACGGCTTTGTACCTACGGGCTGGAGACATGATAGTCCAACTGAACTTGAGAAAAGCCCGGAGTTTCACTGTAAAAGGCCCACAGGGGAGAAAAGCATCAAACCATGACTAGCCCTAAATCACACATACAGATAGATTAAGGGGCTCTGCTGAATCCAGTACTAGGGAGGGCTGAAAGAACAAAAATTTCAGCTGGATTTTGAGATCACTTTAAACTACTTGTGAGAACAAAAATCAACAACTGTTAAAGAAACAGAACAGAATTCAGAGTCTACAATGTTTCACCTCAAATATTCAATAATGACTTTTACAGTCTGAATTTAGAATGTTCCCCAAATTCTCATGTGTTCAGAGGTGGAAAAGTGACTGGATCCTGAGAACTCGGACCTGGACCTCATCGATGGATTAATCCACTGAGCGTTGGATGGACTATGGGGCGGGGTGGGAAGAGCTTGGAAAGGGTTTCTTTCCTCTCCCCAGTTCCTCCTTCCTTCCCCTTCTGCCCCCCAGCTGCCATGGGCTGAGTGGCTTTCCTCAGGCCCTGATAACCTGCCTCGCCTTAGGCCCAGAAGGCTGGAGGTGGCTGACCACAGACCGAAAGCTTGAACCAAAATAAATCTCTCCTCTTCCAAGTGGTTCTTCTTGGGTATTCTGGTCAAAACAACAAAAAATTGACTAACACAACATCCAAAAATAACTAAACATGAAAGAACAGAAGGATGTTACCCCTGGTAACATTAAAAAGTCAATAGAAACAGACCCCAAGATGAAGGAACAGACAAGGGTTTTAAGGAAATCATAATGAATATGTTCATGGACTCCCTAACTCCCTCATTCTTGTTTTAAAGCCTAGTCATCTCTGCGTAAAAATCAGATTGGGAAATCTCAGATGGGTAATAGAAACTATAAATATGAATCAAATAGAAATACTAGAACTGGATAGTATAAAATAAGAAAAAACTAACCTGATGATCAGAGAAGACAAATAAACAGATTTGAATTTTGATTACTAGAAGTTACCTCGTAAGAACTAAAATAAAAGAAGACCTGAGAAGATGGAAAGACATCCCCTGCTCTTGGTTAGGCAGAATTAATAAAATTAAAATGGCCATTCTGCCAAAAGTGTTACACAGATTCATTGCAATTCCCATCAAGATTCCAATATCATTCTTTACAGATGTAGAAAAAGCAATTCTCAAATTAATTTGGAACACAAAGAAACCCAGAATAGCCAAAACATTACTAAGCAAGAAAGATGAAATAGGTGCTTTTGCAATATCATATCTAAAATTATACTAAAGAGCTGTAGTAATAAAAACAGCATGGTACTGGTATCAAAATAGGAATGAAGGCCAATGGAATAGAATAGAAAATTCTGGGACAAACTCACCAATCTTTAAACATCTGATCTTAGCAAAGGGGGTCCAAATATAACATGGAGGAATGACAGCCTATTCAACAAATGGTCCTGGACAAAAGGTACAGCCATGTACAGGAAGTTGAGAAGAAAAATTAGGAGCCACACTCTAGTATGTGGAAGTTGGCAACAACTTCCTCAACAAGACACTCAAAGAGAAAGAATTAAAGTCAAGAATCAAGTGGGATGCCACTAAACTAAAAAGCTTTTGCTCAGCCAAGGAACTGGTCAAAATTATCAAGAGACAGGGGACTAATATCCAAAATTTACGAAGAACTCAAAAACTTGGCAACAGAAACACAAACAATCCAATCAGTAAATGGGCCAGAGAGCTAAACAGAAACTTCTCAACAGAGGAAACTGAGCAAACCAATGAATAAATGAGAAAGTATTCTAAATCACTAGTAATCAGAGAAATGCAGATCAAAACTTCATTAAGATTTCTTCAGCTCACTCTGGTCTGATTGGCAAAGATGAAGAATGCAAATAATAACAAATGCTAGAGGGGCTGTAAGGAGATAGGAACACTAGCACACTGTTGATAGAACTGCAGGCTGGTAAAGGTGCTCTGGAAAAGTGTGGAGACAAAAAAGTAGGGTTGGATCCACCATATGACCCAGCTATCCCTCTTCTGGGTATTTTCCCAGAGGAGTTAGAATCAGCACATTACAGCGACAGAGCAAAATCAATGTTCACAGCAACTCAATTTATAAGAGCTGAATTATGGAATCAACCCAGATGCCCCTCACTGGATGAATGGATAAAAGCTCTGGTATGTATATATGTTGTATATATGGTGAGGCAGAACACCTGCTAGCATGTCAGCCCCTGAGCTGAATATTGAACATCAGAAAAAATTCAAATTAATGATATAATATTAGTCAACTGGCAGTCCTAGACAGTACAAAAAACAAGAAAAAGTAAAGACAAAAATATTGGAAAGGGAAGAAATGTAACTGTTTTTTGGGACCAATGAAACCTGTTTACAAAGAAAATCTTAGGGAATCATTAAGCAACTCTAGAACTTACTGGTGAATTTAGCAATGTTGTAGGATATAAGAGCAATTTATAAAATTCCACTGTTTTCATTTTACTAAAAAATAATAAAAAAATTAAATTTTAAGTGTCAAAACATAAAATTGACAAAAGGTATATGATATGTACGTTAGGAACTAAAAACTTGGGCTGGAGCGGTGGCTCAGCAGTTACGGCGCTTGCCTTGTATGCTCGAGTATGTGAGTTCAAACCCCAGCACCACGTACACAACAAAGTCTCTGAATAATGAAGGCCACATGAAAAACTAAATAAAGTTGATTCTCTCTTTCTCTCTCTCTCTCTCACTCTCACTGTCCCTCACTCTTAAAAAACAAAAAAGAACTAAAAAGTTTGCTGAAAGGTATTTTTTTTTTTAAAGAGAGAGGGACAGTGAGAGAGACAGAGAAAGAGAGAAACAACTTTATTTAGTTTTTCACATGGCCTTAGTTGCTGCAACACGTAGTTGTGTACGTGGTGCTGGGGTTTGAACCCGGGTCCTCGTGCTTGCCAGGCAAGCACTGAAACCGCTGAGCCACCGCTCCAGCCCCGAAAGGTATTTTTAAAACCTAAGAATGTATAAGATACTATGCACCAGATTCATTTGAAAAAGAACAGGTAAAAAAGATCTTCAGTCTTCTGCTTATACATGCGTACAAACACACACCCATACACCCCATGAACAGTAATTACTTGTGGAGAAACATTCAATGCATGTTTGAATGTATACATGTACTGCATATGTGTACACATACATATTTATTTTTATACTATGTGAATGTATTGCCTTTTACCAAAGTTAAACAAAACAAAAGAAAACATTACACAGACGCAGAGGCCTGTAATCCCAGCACTAGGAGGCTGGGGACACGAGGATCACAAGTTTGAAGCTAGCCTGGGCAACTTAGCAAGATACTATGCTACAATGAAATTAAAAGGGCTGAGGATATAGCTCAGTGGTAAAGTACCTGCCTAGCATATTCAAAGCTCTAGGTTCAATAAGAGGAGACAACAGGGAAAAAGGAAGGAAATATCACTGGAGAATTAAATACAAATCAATGTCACCTTGACATTTCCATTAAAAAGATATGCTTCTAATCTTAGATAACTAATCATGAAAAGGATATATTTCTGATTCGTGATTACTGTTCTGCATCATATCAAGCTTACTGTTTTTACTTGAAAAGACAAGTAATAAAAACATGCCAGTCTGAGTCCTGATCATCCATTTCTGACACAGTGCACTCTCTAACATGGATACTTGGTATCAACTTTCTTCCACATGTACTTAAGTGTCCCTGCTGGTCACCTTTTGATGTTATTATTAATTCTTTAGTATGCCTAATCAATTTAGCAAACTAGTCAATTTTTAGGACTTTGTTTGGAGGCTTAAAACAGGAATTTTTTTTGTTTTGTTTTGTTTTAAAGAGAGAGGAAGGACAGTGAGTGAGAGAAAGAGAGAGCGCACGCAGGACAATCAATTTTTATTTAGTTCTTAATGCAGCTTTCATTCCTCTGACACATTGCTGTGTACGTGTGCTGGAGTTCAAACCCACGTCCTTGCACATGCCAGGCAAGCACCATAATCATCAAGCCACCTACCACTCCAGCCCTTAAAACAGGAAGTTTTAATCCCCCACTCTTCCTTAAAAATTGATTCTGTCCAACCATAATGTACTTCCATGCAAGACCCTTAACTCCAAAAGGTTCTTATAAACCTATCACATTGCAAACAAGATATTTGGTGATTCAGCGTATTTTCATAGCACAAAAACTGGACTACAATATTCCTAGTCACACTAAAATCATAATATTTGAACTTCATTGGTAGGGAATGGATCTCTCAGGTTTTCAGTTTGCTAATAGTTGTACCTTTCATTATGACTAATTCCTAAAAGAAAAAAATTAAAAGAAATGAATATAGAAAATTAAAGTAGTGCTGACTGAACGATTATATAAAAACTTTTACACATTCAATAACTTTCAATAAATCTAAGATATTATCTACTTTAAAACACATTATTTTGTTTTACACTTAAAAGGAAGAAACTTCCAATTTTATTCAATAGAGGTGTTGGAAAATAGAAAGATGTACATCTAAAATAATAACACATTTAATAACAACTGCCTTCGTAAGTTAGCTATTACATATCAAGCAACGTGCAACTTCTTAAATATATGATGGGCTTCACTCCTGCAAGCTATGTAAAAGCAGCGGATATCATTCAGCAAGTCTTTGTTAGAGTTTTGGTGGCTACGTAACTGTGTATAAATTAGTCTTTTGATAAGCATAAATTCATACTAAATTATGTTTTTATACCTCTAAACAATATTAAGGGAGGAAACGTCAGTACAGTACTCAAAATGTGAAAAGCACAAACCTGCACAGCAGCAAGCTGTCCACACGCCCCAAGGCAGAGGAGAGCAGGCCTGAAACAGTACAGTAAGAACAGTCCTTCTATGTCAAACCACAGTGCACCCTACAGAACAGTTTCTTTGTGCTGTTACTGATTATGAAGATTCAGCCTTGCTTGTTACTTAAAATTCCATCTTGTGTGTATTCTTGTAAAATCATTTCAGAGTGCCACAGCAAAGCGTGGGGAGCTCCACCGGGAGCCCAGTGCAGTTCAAGTGCCTGGAACCTCGTCAAAATAAGACGCAACGCACCATGAACTGTCTCTAATAATGCCCCGCCTCAATATAACATAAATAAGCAAGCACACCTTACACATCCTACATTTCTTCCTATAGAATACAATTTCTCAAAGGCAGATTGTCCCTTATTATTTATGTAATCTTCTTGCTTACACACTAAGCCTGAATAATAAAGATGTGAAGAGAGATGAGACAGCTATTAATACCCTAACGACACTAATTATCAATGGTATTTGTTGGCATACACAACATTAGTTGAGCACTGGATTAATCCAAATCATTTGGCAATAAACTTTGAGAAAGTCCTTATCAAATTTCCTAGTAATAACATTTATAAATATCAGTAAAATCAAAACACTAAAAATTTCCCTCATCAAAAAGTAAAATCCTTCTGAACTAAAGTTAAAATGTAAAATCTAGTGTACAATATTCAAAATATATCCTAGCAAACATACTTTATACATCCATCTAAATTAATATTTTGCACTGGGTCAATCACCCCAGATTGACATTACATGATTGTGTTAATATACTTTTTTACATTAGGGCCTGTATATTTATTCAGATACTTGTTATGGGGAAATAAAAGAGAAGCAGTAAGAACTAAGTTCAAGAAAACACTGACTTTGGGCAAAGGCTTCACAGAATCTGATAAACCTTTAAACTAGTTTTACTGCTCTTGTCACATGTGTATGATTTACTCAACAAACAGCCAAAGTCAAAAGTAGTAAACTTCACTGCTTAACTAATCTATTATTTTTCATGCCCTTCTTGCCTAAAAATGTTTCTTCTATAAACCAAAAGGGGTTGTAAGTCTAGGCTGTCCCTGTGAAAGACTAAAGCACGCTGTACGCTGAGAAAAACTGAAGGCTACATACTTGAGCAGAATGCCATCAACAACAGAAACTTGACTTGATGCTCCACCCTTGAGGACTGATGCGTTCATGTAATATGGATTTCAGGAAACCATCTGGAACCACTGCACATCAACAATTACATCTACTTACAACAGAACAAACTTTATTATTAGTAACACTAAAGTTTATATTTTAAATAGCTCAGGAATCAAAAGACGATCATTATAATAAAAAAAAAAAAAGCCTCCACATTTGTCTGTATTGTATCTGTATCACTACACGTGAGGATGGGGAATGGAAAAGAAGAAAACGTCTACCTCCACTGCTTTTCACCTTTCTTCCACCAAGTAGGGTGCCTCAGGAACAACCCTGTCCTTGATAAATTAGAAAAGAATACAAGTGAACAACTAAATTTGTTTCATTCACTGCAAAAAACCCGTCACAGAGTTGCCCATATTATTTAAGCATAGGTACCCATCATTATTCAGAGTACTTTACAAAATCTATTTTATAATCAACCCTGTAACATGAATTAACATTACCACTGTTTTCCAAAAAGGGGGCAGACATCTGAACAGTTAAATAACTCAAACATCACAGAGCTAATGTGCCAAGAGCCAGGACTGTGTGCTATTTCTCTCTGGCTTAAAAGCATAAGTTTTTTTAGGGCACACTTCTGCAGAATTAAGTGTTTAAATCAGTGATTTCAAACTTCTACAAGAGTGGAAATATTTTCTTAAAAAATGCAAATATTATTAAAAGATACCAAATAAAGCATCTAATTAGTTGCAAACACAATTTTTAAAAACAGCATTTTAAAAAAGTTGCTATTCTACAAATACTAATAATACTAATAACTCTTTCTTGAAAACCTGGGATATTAATGAGTAAAAATAATCGAGAAATGTGAAAGCAAAGTTAACAGGAAATTTGTTTCAAAAAGTTGACTCACCAACAATAGCTAGCATGCTTTACATTCTTTCATAATTAACGCATAATTTAGTAATTAAATGTGGA
>PVKS010047646.1:0-12742 GCA_004027875.1 Aplodontia rufa | reverse complement strand
TGGTTTGTGAGGAACTACAGTGAGAGGTCTTATAGATGAGGAGAGGGATCTGGGCCTCAGAAGAACATCCTCTGCCAGGTCCCATAGCCAAACAGGGGTGAGACCGGGAGTAAACTTAGCTCTAGGCTCTGCAGAAAGCAGGAAAACAGAAACGCTCTCCTCCAAAAACCATGGAAAGTATAATTCAGGCACATGGCTGGAGGGAGCTATAATTCTAAGCTCATAATAATGCCTTACAGCAGTGAGGAAAGTTATTTTCTGTGAGACCCCCAAACACTACTGCTTCTTTTTAGTTTATTATATTATGTTATGTTATTATATTATGTCTTACATAATCTGAATCCTTTACTATTCAAATCTAGCCTACCAGTGCCTGTGGGGTTAGGACTCCTTCAGAATAGCCACATTTTACAAGAGGGAGGCCCCAACAGGTCCCCACTATTGGGATGGTCTGTCTAGAAGTGACCAGTTCCATCACTGGTCACAACCCAAAAGTGGATTGTCATTTGAAACCCAGATGCAAGACCAGGTCTTCAGGCTTTGTGTCTGGGTCCCTTCTTGCTGGCTTTACTGTTAAATAAAGACTATGTTCCTAGTAAAAGACAGTAGCTGGCAAGCCAAAGATAAAAGTGAGGTTCTTACAGTTAGAATGATGGTGTCCACCTCTCTTTTGATGCCAAAAAATTTTTTTTAAAAAGGCCATAATTGGCTATAAAGGCAGAAATTTGACTTCCCGTAGGCTCTATTACAAACTGGTAAATAATCATAATGCTGCTAATAAATGATACCATAACAATGTTCTTGGACTTTAGTGCACATAAGTCACCTAGAATCTTTTTAGAATGTCATCTGATTCTGAGGATCTCAGACCAGGCCTGAGATTCTAATGCTGCTGGTCTGTGGGCCATGCTTTGAGCAGCAAAACTCTATAGTTTAAAAAGACTTCTCAGTGGAAGAGAATCTGTCTGTCATGAGGCTCCTCAGGGAACATATCGTATTTCAGCATATCAACTAACCCGATCTTACTGCAAAAAATAGTACTGTTCTAGGCAATATATCATGTGTTACCCCAAATGCAACGGGTTACTGAACTCATGATGCCTGTTTGCTTCTGGGCTTCTCTCGAAATGTTTTCTCCGGGTACACTGAAAGATCAACAAATGCCTGCAGCATGAAAGAATAAAACAGCAAATGCACAGAGGGGAAAGGAGGAATTGAGTGAAACTGGCTCCCAGCTTGCCCTGTGCATATTTAGATCATTCTGTAAAGCTTTCTGCTGGTCATCTATTGAGATTAGAAACAATGCTAAGACCATCATCAGACCTGTTGAGATAGAAAGGGAGGAGGAAGAAGAATACATACAGCAGCTAGCTTGTGGGGATCACTGAGTGCTAGGCACAGTGTTTAAGACCACTACAGGGACTGTCCACTTCATCTTCTCAAAACCTCTGTGAATTGGGAATAATAATGATTTCCATTTCACAGACTGGGAATCTGAGGCTCAGAGAGGATAAACAACCAAAGATAATCCATTCAGGAAGGAGGTAGGCTTTGGTCCTGGGCCACCGAAGCCTCTACAAGGAGCTCAGCCTAGCACACCTGGCTCACTCCTGGCCACAGCAATCTGGTCCCATTTCACAATTAGATTTTGAAAAGCAGTTGGACAAGATGAATTGGAATGGCTATGTGGCCTCTCTAAATTGATTTTAACACAGCTCAAAAAGCCTAACTGATATTTTTGGTGCATGTAGTTTTTTTTAATACTGCTACACTCAGCACTGGAGCTCCACATTTACCAGGTTCTCTGACTTTGTTTTGAGAAAGAACACAAATAACTGTAGTGAATATGATGAAGAAGTTAACTTAAAAAGTTTCAAGGACATACAAAGGATTCTCACATACCCCTTTACCCAGAAGGACCAACTGTTTGCATTTTGTCCCATTTGCTTTATTATTATGCTGATCTTTCCTCTGTGTGTGTACATGTGTGTGTATCACTATTTGTTGCTTTCTGAATCATTTGAGAACAAGTTTTTAACTTCATGCCCCTTTATTCCCAAGTACATCAGCATATAATTCCCAAGGACAAAACCAATTTCTTGTATGATCACAAGCAAATTATCAAATTAAGGAAAAGTTAGCGTTGATATAATACCTTTATCTAATCTACCATCTGCATCCAGGGTTGTCATTTGGCTCACTAATAGCTTCTATAACCAGATCCAGTCTGGTTTAATGGCTGAATGCATATTAAGGATTAATATAAGCAATTAAGAATTAATATGAGTAGAGTACCCTTGGTATTTAGAAAGCCCTTCTGCTACATTAACTCATTTAGCCCTCATCTCGCCTCACTGAGGCTGAGCAGCACACCATAGCTGTTTTACCCAGGCTGGAAATGAGTCTGTGGGTCTGAGCAGAGCTCAGACACCTCCCTCCCACTCAGCACACTTAGTACTGATTTTAAAGAATTTATTCATTTCAGTGCCAATAGACTGGCCACTGATCCAAACATCTTAAATTCTAAAAATAAAATCATATTGTTTGGATGCTTATCTCTCTAACCATTTGCTTTTATGTTATCATTACGGATTCTAATTAACACCTAGAGATATGCCTAGAGGAAGAGTCCTGAGCTACCCCAGGGGAGCAGCATGGTATGAGCACTGCCCAAGAGCATGTGGGGGCCTGTCTCCTCAGCACCTGTCCAGTCTGCTTTGCGGAGCCCACCCACCTCCCATGCAGAGTTTGAACCCACAACCAGCAAAGGATCTCATTTCAGGCTGAACAAAGAAAAGAGAGACACACTAGATGTCTCTTCCAGGGAACAGTGAAACATTGATTTGGTGGTGGGGAGGCAGTTTCCCAGTCCTCAGAGTTAACTTAAAAATTTGGGATGCAAACTTATGAACATGCCTATTAAATAGAAAAGCACTGGTTTTGGAAATGGAATATGGGGTTCAAATAATCACTTTTCCAATTAGTTCATTTGCCTTGGGCAAGTTACAGAACATTGCTGGGCTTCAATTCCATCGCCCACCCACCCAGATGATAGAAACAACAAGCAGACGGGAGGGAAGGGGCGAGCTCCGCACCTGGCCAGCAGGAAGCCTCCAACTCCTGGTGCTCTGAAGCACAGAAGGCCTTTCCAGAGTGTGGCTTGTCCTGTTGTAGGCCAACTCCCTGCCCTCCCATAACCCCATAGGAACCAGGCAAGGCTGCGTATGCAAATGTGAATGAAGTATGAGCAATGTGGAGAGTTCTGGTTACAGTCCTGCACATTCCACTGTCTGGAATACAAAACAACGGACACCTTTGCCGAAAGTTCTGTCTCTGGTGACAGGGAGCAGACTTTTCCCCGTGTGTGGCACTCTGCTCTGTTTGTGAAGGTGGGGTAGGAAGAGCAAAATATTTACCTTTTCCAGGGCCTCTTTGTCAAGTAGTTCTTGCACAGCGAGAAGCTTGATGCTGTAAGAAAAAATTTAAACCACACTTGAAAATATATCATGTCACGTCACCAAGCACCGTCACACAATTTGCAAGAACAGAAGTGTGAAATTTCAGCCTGCATTTTTGTCACCTCCCATCTTAAGGTGACCTTTAATTTGAATCAAAACAACTATTCTGAAAATAGTAAAAATGCTTCTAAATTTTAAGATAAATTTACCAAATGATTCAGCAATTCCACTTTCAGGCATATCCCCCAAGAGTTTGAAAGCAGGCCCTTGAAGAGATATTTGCACACCAGTGTTCACAGCAACATTATTCAGAATCACCGAAAGGTAGAAACAACTCCAATGTCCATCAACGAATGACGGGATAAACAAAATATGAAGCATAAATTCAACAGAATTTATCATTCAGCCTTAAAAAGGAAGGAAATTCTAATACCTGCTACAACACAGAAGAACACCAAAGAGATTACGCTAAGGGAAATATGCCAAGCGCAAAAATACAGACAACACATGATTACACGTACACGAGGGTCAAGTCGATAGAAACAGAGAGGAGAATGGTGCTTTCCAGGGCTGGCAGGGGAAGGGGGAGTTACTGCTTAATGGTATGGGATTTCACTTGGGGATGAACAACCTCAGGAGGCAATGCTGCTGGTGGTTACACACAATGTGAATGTGCTTACACCACCGAACCATAGGCTTAAAAATGGTTAAAATGGGACATTTTGCCTTGTGTATATTTCACCACAAAACATTCTAAAAGTCATTGGTAGCTGCTTCGTGCAAGGAATTTGAATAAATTCAGAGGATTGTAAAGAAAACAATTACCCATATTCAGTACTCATTTTCACTTGGTGTCCCCTTGATGATGATGAGTAAACAGATAAGTCACTACCTACAAAGAGGGCCTGCTCAGCTGCTCACCAAACACCGACGGAGCCTGACTGAGTGCAGTGGCCAAACACACACGATGATTTTATGACATGTCCCTGCCTGCAAGGTGCACACAGCCTTTTTGAAGCCACAGTCAGCTCAGAATATGATGTGTGATGTGTCACATGGATGCACAGAGATGGAGAGAGGGGCCTGGCACTGCAGAGGTCAGAGGAGGCTTGCAGGAAGGACCAAGAGAGCCTTGCCAGAGGAGAGCTGGGGGAAGGCCATCTGCAGAGAGAGCTACAAAGACACCCAGGGGAAAGAGACAATGAGTTTCTAGGCTAGGGGCCTGAGCCTAGAGGGCAGCCAGCAGTTGAGATGAAGGAATTCAGAAGTGGATGCAGCGTTTATAGGGAAGGTATTTTCCTCATTTGGATGTGCTGCTTCTGAAGGGTTCAAGGGCCCAATAAGCAGGTGGCTGAGGCTGCAGGGGAAGCCTGAAGTAACCTCTGCACATGGGCAGAAGCATAAGAGTTCAAGCAGATTGTCTAAGGAGTAGGTCATCTGGCCATGGTGTCGTGAGGCTCCCTCCCCACCTGGCTAATGTGCTGGGGCTGACTGGTCACTGTTGTCCCGCTCCAACTACACAGGCTCTGAAGAGCAGAGACAGTCTCTCCGGTTCCCCTTCGCTCTCTCCACAGGGGTCATGCAGAATTCTTCCCATCTCTCCAGACAACAAAGAAGTACAACCAACCGAGTGCACTGGGTTATGTAGAAGTAGCTTTAGAAAGTACAGTAAATGTTGTGAAGGCTTATAAGAAGCCACCACCACCAACCCCGATTTAGCAAACATCAGGAGCAGCGGACAGGTCTCCGGGCATTGCCTTACTCCACCCACACCAGCTTTCCTTCTATCAGACAGGTTGAGTTTTGTTGTTTCTCTGGCTTGGAAGGGTCTTCCCCAAGAGCTTTAAACTCCATCTCCTGACCTCATTAGAGTTGAAATGTGAATGCTACCTCCTCCAGGTAGCCTTCCTGGACACCCAAAGTAGAGTCCCCCTGCACACTGTATTTTCCTGGGTGCACTTCCTGGTATCTTTGAGTATTTATTTGTTGGGATGCTTTTGTCTCCTCCCAAGTATGGAAGCTTTGTACAGCTGGGGGTCATTCTTAAACACACAGAAACATCTGTAGTGTCTATAACTGGCACATGGAAGGTAACTCAAGTGTCTACTGACTGACGGGGCCCAGAGGCCTACAGGCCAAGTCGCTTTCAAAGCTCCCATATTCCATCTCCTACATTTCCAAGGTAGGTAAAAATCACAGACCATGCCTCAGTTTCTCCATCTGAAAAAGACTGCCTCAAATGAGATGCCCTGATGGATCAGTCCTTGGGAAAGGATGCTATGTGCTGGTGTGTGAACGATATTAATGAAATATGCCTAGTGGCAGGTCAAAGCTCAGCACATTCTGATTCCCAATGTACAAATCTAAGATTCCAGGTTGGCAACTTGGATGGTGACTTTTGACTTTTGCTACACTGGGAGTATCTTTCTTTCTCTCTCTTGCTTTTTTTTTTTTTTTTTTAAGAGAGAATCAATTTTATTTTTTCATCTGGCCTTTGTTTCTCCAACACTTAGTTGAGTATGTGGTACTGAGGTTTGAACCTGGGACCTCATGCATGCCAGGCAAGTGCTCCAACCACTGAGCCACTGTTCCAGCCCTATAGCTCAAGTGTCTGAAACTTAAATTGCCTCTGAAATAACCACTGGAAAATATTGACAGTGGAGGAACTTCTTAAACAGTCTCTCATTCCTGCCCCTTCTGCAGTCACAAGGTCTGATTTAGTATCAGATATCAGATATCAACAGGTTTGAGAAAAGGCTGAGATACTGTTAAGATATTCAACTCACGTTTTTCTCCCTATTTACAAAGATACTATACTCCAGCCACTGAACAATATAATCTGAAGGCCAATGTTTTCAGGTTCTGAATGAAAACGAATTGAAACAACTTAAGTTGACTTATTTAGGTAAAAAGATGAAGGCCACTGTGCCCTGCTCTCCTCATTCTATGGGCAAACACCTGGCATGCACATTGTGACTCTCAGACCCTTTCCACCTCTTTCCATGGAAATTTCCAACGTTGAACTTAAATTCAACTTCAGGATCCTTCTCAACACTCCAGGGAGCCAGAACCAATCTACTTACAATGGCATGTGAGCTAAAACCCATTTAACATCTGTTCTAAAAACCAACACCAAATAGTATTAATGTGAGGGAAGGTGGAAGAAAATGGAAACTCTCACATTACTAAAATCAAGACCCAAGAGGGGTCAGCTTTAGGGGCAGAAGGAGAGAGAATATAAGACACTCAATTCCATAGAGCCTGAGTTTCAAAACAGGAACCGTGTGTTACCAAGAGCAGCTGCTACTGCTGCTCATGACACTGGGTCTCTTCAGCAAGTTGTGCCTCTTCCTCCCGAGAAATGCAGCCCTTAGAGCATGCTCAGATGTCCAGTTATGCAACTATCCTAAGGTTATTTCTAACCTTACTGGACACTTTTCAAAGTTGGGCTACTTATTTCAGTGCTTATGTATCAGATCCTTCTAGCACATCAGGTACTTTCTGGGAGGAAATCTCATACATATGAGGAAGCAACCAACCTACTTACCAAATCTTCCATTTGACTTCATCTCATTTCTTGCCCTGGAAGAGACTCTGATGTGCCCCTCCCTCCTCCTTCCCTCTTTCTGCTAATTCCACAAATAATACACTGAACACCCTTTATATTTTAGAAACTGCCACGCATTGGGGAAACAAAGATGAACATGATACCATCCCTGCCCTCAAAGAGCTGAAAGGAGTTAGGACGCTACTTGGACCCCAGGCTGGGGTGGGGTGGGGGGTCTGTGTCTTACTGAGAATCTCCCAGGTTCCAATGTGGACCAGTGGAGCTGGACCTGAGAGGATGTGTCTGTTGATAGCATGGTGTTTGATCAGCATCCTCTGAAAGCAGCAGGGCCCCATCGGATGAAAGCTGCAAGAGACTACAATTTCTTTTTCCACACTCCATTTGGAGAAGGGAGACAAACCACACAAAAGCAGTGTATAGCAGTGATTTATTTAGAAAAATATATAACTTCAAGGGCAAGTTCTGAAGTTGGGATGAACAACACTCAGAAACACCTAGAATGCATGCAATTAGTTTGCTAAGTAAGTTTCAAGAAGGCAAGGTGCCTGAGGGCAGATGTCTTATTTAGCTGGATACCATCTGGCACGATGAGGTTTATAATGGAACTAGAAGTGGTGACGGGGACAATGCCAGGCACACACTGATGGCGGAGAAGAAAAGTAGAGGTGTGGAGGAGACAAGGTAAGTGGCACCCTTGCAGATTGAGTGGCTTCGGGCTACAGACATCAATCTCAGATGGCCCCTACATGGACACATGAGAGACCTCCACAGGGCCTATGCAACACTTAAGTGCTAAGCTCCAACTCCTTTGTGCTTCCAGAACAGATGATACCCTAAAGGGGACTACAGTCAAAATAAAAATCAAAAAGGGCTGGGGATGTGGCTGAGTGCTAAGGCACCTCTGGGTGCCACCACAACAACCCTTCATTCTAGCTCTCTTTCTCTAAGGATTCCCGCACTGTGACTTTCTGCTGCATTTATTATGTGACAGTATAGTACATGGGGGGTAACAGTATGTAATAAGGATATAATGAATGCGATATAATGGATCCATTTGTCATTGCACGGAAATGATACTTAAGGATTATGTATCACATATCAGGCTCTATTGGTTGCTGATGAGCAAATTCTGTCTTTGACTTCAGGCATTGGCATTTGAGTCTAATAGAGGAACCAGGCAAGTACATCAGCCACATGATGTCCCTCAAGGGCCAAGCACTGCTCTGTGGCCTGCTGGAAGGACACCGTGCAAAACTGGGCTGCTCCCTGGGAAGAGACTCCTGAGCTGACAACTACAGACTTATAAGGCAGAAAGCACAGGAGTGTTCTAGGTAGGGTGACACAACATCATGAGCGTGGGAGCCAGAGCACAAGGGGAGCACAGACCAGTCCTGGACTACACACTGTGGGGGCCAGGGGAAAGGAACCGAGAAGTTACACTGCAGAAGCAGGTGGGGGCAGGCCTGTTCAGAGGATCTATTAAGCCACACTGGGGAGTTTGGACTGCATTTGGGGGACAAGGTATGACCATCAATAATTTAGGGCAGAAGAATGTCCAATAAAAGCTTAATGACAGCTATTGGTATAAGCTGGTGACAAGACTGGAGGCAGTGAGACCTGAGATGGGTTCAGGTAAGAGATGGTTGAGGTTTGGGCAGGAAAATAGCCTTGGGTTATTTCTAAACACATGGGCAGCTGGTAGGGTTTTTGAATGAATGGATATGGGGAGGTGAGAGAAATCTGCAGTTTCTAGCTTGGGAAACTGGAAACTGGAGGGACCATCTGCTTAGGGAGCAAAGAGGGACTGGAGATGGCAAGTTAGGTCTTAGAGACACTGGCACTAGATCGAGACTTAGACTTAGGTCAGAGGGGAGTGTGAATCAGTAACTAGCTGTAGCTCGGCAGTTCTGAGCTCTAGTTTTGGACATCAGGGTAGCAGGATGGTGCTGAAGGGGTTAGATACTCAGGAGGCTGAGCAGAGAGAAAGAGGAGGACCAAGGACAGAAGCCCAAGGACATCACCATTTCAAAGCTGGGAAGAGGAAGAGGAGCCTGTCAGGGAAATGGAACAAGAAGTGCCAGGAAGGTGGCAGGAGAGGCAATGGTTCATATTTTACAGAACAGCAGGGAATTATAGGCTGGGGTTCCTGGAGAGAGCAGTTCCAGGGAGTGGTGGATGCCAGGATTAAGTAGATGAGAAAGTGGTCAGGAGGTGTGATGAGAAATAACAAGATTAAAATCAGGGTAGATAAAGTCATCATACTATAGCAATACACACTTGCCCATGTTTATAACAGCACAATTCCCAACAGCCCAACTACGGAACCAGCCTAGGAGTTTATTTGTTTGCTTATTTATTTAAGAGAGAAAGAAAGTCAGAGAAAGAGAGAATCAGCTTTATTTATTTTTCCATCTGGTCTTTGTTTCTCTGACGCTTAGTTGTGTATCTGGTGCCAGGGTTTGAACCTGGGTCCTCGTGCATGCCAGGTAAGCACGATACCATTGAATCACTGCGCCAGCCCAGGTATTTGTTAATGGATGAAAGGATAAAGAAAATGTAGTATATATACACAATGGAGTTTCATTCAATTACAATGAAGAAATGAAACTGTCTTTTGCATGAAAATGGATAAAACTTGAAACAGTATATTAAGCAAAATGAGCCAAACTCAAAAAGTAAACAGGCACATGTGCTCTCTCACATGTGGAAGCTAGAGAGGAAAATGGGAAAAAAAAAGATAGGGTTGGGGCTCTCATAAAAATCAAAAGGAGACCAGAAGAGGAAAGGAAAAGGACTGGTGGGAGGCAGGAAGGGAAAGGACAAACACTGGGGAATGATCTTGGTCAAATTGTTATATTGTGTGCATATATGGATACGTGGTAACGAATCCCACCATTAAGTACAATTATAATGCACCAGTAAAAATATACATAGAGAATGTAGATAAACTCACCAACCCAGTGTTAACAGGAGCACTAATCATTATTCGCATTATCTGGGGGACACAAAGGCATGATCATTCTAAACAATGCCCTGGGCAGTTATGTCTTGTGAAATGGAACATTCACCATCTGCTCTGCAAGGAAAAGGGTGAAGACCCTCACACTTAAGAGCCCATGCCAAGGGCTCACCAGTGTGACTGTGGTGTCACAAGTTCTGCACCCAGTGCACCAGCCCCCTGTCTCCAGGCTTAGGAGTAAGGCCAGGGAGGGGACTACACAGTCTCTGGCAGAGAACTGAAGGATTCCGTGTAGCTGTTAAGCTTGATATCATGGTGAAAAGAGAAAGATGAAAGCATTTTTCTCAGTCTCCCATCTGACACACTTAGCCACATGCCTCACAAGCACTCTCTTGTTCTCCGCATGACATCAAGAGTTGCTGTCATTAGCTCTGCTTCAGAGGCAAGGATAACAGGGCAACCTTGCCCAGTAAGAGCAGAGCCTGGGGCTCAGGACACCAACTGGCACCTCTTCCTTTCATCCCAAACTTCCTCCCTAGTGTCACATCAAACTGCAAGAGAGAGAGCAGTAGAACTTCCAGGAGGTTCTTTATGGTCATTCTTAATCCAAATGGTTACGGTTATGATGATATGGGTCCAGATGTCCCTAAACCACGGGGGCTCTCTAATTAGTACCATTCGTCTCCCTTGTCCATTGGGAACTGCTAAGAACTTGAGGCTTCGTCTTGCATATTTCCAGTATGCTTTCACCCAAGAAAGTGCCATCTGCCCAATACACTCAGCAAATGTAGCAAATATCATCCAAAGACATTTCTCCTTCAGGAAAAATAATTGTCACTGCCTTCCTTCCCGGTTGCTCTTCCTGAATTCTTTTTGGTGACTCCTTGGTTTTCATTGGGGTAGGGATAAGAAACAACTGGAAAAATTGGCTTTTGCATCTATTGTGGGAATAGTGTTTTGTTTTCCACAACCTCACCTGTAACAGGTGAAGACAGCCACTGTCCTGCTCCCTTCTGTGCTTCCACCTTCCTGTAGCCTTCTGTTTTAGTCAGTTTTTTGTTTTTGTTTTTGTTTTTGTTTTGCTGTGACCAAAAGAACTGACAAGAACAACTGAGGAGGAAAAGTTTATTTTGGCTCATGGTTTCAGAAGTGAAGTTCATGGTCGGCCAATGCCATAGCTCTGGGCCTGAGGTGAGGCAGAATGGTGGATGGGTGTGGCAAAGGAAAGCAGCTCTGCATGTGGCAACCAGGAAGCAGAGAGCATACTTGGGTCACCAAAAACAAAAAAGATAAGCCCCAAAGGCACACCCCCAATGACCTACTTCCTCTTGCCATAACCTACCTGCCTACAGTTACTGCCCAGCTAAGCCATACTGGTGGATCAATCCACTCGTAAATCACACCTCTTGTAACCTAATAATTTCACCTCTGAAAATTCTTGCATTGTCTCAAACATGAGGGGGACACCACATATCTAAACCATACACCTTCATTTAGCAACTTGTTCAGAACCATGTGGCATGTTCTTTAAGGGCCAGTCTTACGTTCCCATCTACCCTTTCTATTCGTTTGGCTTCCCTCAAATTTTCAGTCTTTTGTGTTATATGCATTTCTTCACTGAGTGTCAAGGGCTGTAAGGACAGGTGTAAGCAACAGTTCTAGTCAGCTCTTTTGTTGCTGTGACTAAAAAACCTGACAAGAACAATTTTAGGGAGGAAAAGTTTATTTGGAAGCTCAGGGTTTCAGAGGTCTTAGTCCACAGAAGGCCAGTTCCATTCTTCAGGGCTTGCAATGAGGCTGCACATCATGGTGGAAGGCATGAGTCCAGGAAGCAGAGACAGACACTCCACTCCAGATACAAAATACATACCCTAAAGGCAGCCCCCAACTTCCCACCTCCTCCAGCCACACCCTACCAGCCTACGGTTGCCAGTTAAACCCTAACAGGGGATTAAGTCACTGATTGAGTTAAGGCTCTTATAACCCAATCATTTCACCCCGGCCTTCCTGAATTGTCACACATAAGCTTTTGGGGGACAACTCATATTCAAACCATAACAGCAATCAATATGCAAACTACTTGAATGCACGGTAGTCAGCTATAGGTCAATAATAAGGGATTTGGGAAATAATTTTGTCTCCACCCTTTTATATTTTGGGGTTTCTTGTTATCTAGCTTTTTCTGTACATGTCCACAAGTTTAGGTTTTGCCATCTAGTTGTTCTGTCTTTTTGATCCTGACATTCTAATTATGATATTTTTCAAACCTTCAGGAAAGCGTACCATAAATACCCAGAGACTCAGGGTCTACACTGAGCATTTTGTGTGACTTGCTTCATCACACAGCTGTCTGTCTAACCACAGACCAATTCATCTTTTGGGAGAGATGCATTTGAAAGTAAGCTTCAGCCCAGTGATACGGTTCCTGACATTTTACACAAACGCTGGCCCCCAAGTCAGTCCTCTCATTTTGGATGGACTGCGTTGTAGAGTCCTGGACACCAACCTGAAACCCCACCTCTGGCTGGTCGAGACCTGGTACAAAGACTGCTCCGGGACCTTCCCTCAGGCTCCAGCCTTCAGCTTTCTGGAACCCGGGTCCCGCCTAATCCAGACAAAAGCGCCCTCCTCCTTTCCTCTTCTGTGTGCTCTTGTCTCCATCCATAGCCCATCAAGCCACCATGAAATGACTATTTCTAAAGCCCAGCTTTACAACTGCTTTCCCATTTTCAGGCAGGAAAGAGGTACCATGTTTTT
>PVKS010047645.1:0-12743 GCA_004027875.1 Aplodontia rufa | reverse complement strand
GACATTTCTCCAAAAAATTAAGCAAATGGCCAAAAAACATATGTTCAACATCAACAGTGATTAGGGAAACGAAAATCAAAACCACAATAAGATAGTACTTCACACCCCCAGGATCGCTATAATCAAAAAGATGGACAAGAATAAATGAGGACATGAAAAAGCTGGAAGTCTCATACATTACTGGTGGGACTATAAAATAATACAGCCCCTTTGGCAAATAATTTGGTTGCTCCTCAAATAATTAAACAGTTGCTATATGACTCAGCAATTCTGAGTTATATACCCAAAAGAATTGAAGGCATATGTCCTCATAAAACTTTGTACAGTAAATGAATATTGAAAAAGGAATCGAGAACTAATATATGCTAGAACCTTGAGAACAGGATATTAAATCAAAGAAGTCAGATACAAAATGCCTCACACATTTACTCCATGCAATCACAAAACTCACTGAATTGTGTGTTTGAAAATGTTGAACTCCGTGCTATATGAATTGTGTCTCACAAAACTGTTGTTTTTAAAAATATAAAAAATATAAATAAGGTAACTTTTCAACTAGAGGGAGGAAAGTGCTAGGGAGGGATATTGGCCAAATTGTATTGTATTGTGTGCATGTATGAATATGTAACAACAAATCCCATCATTATGACATTATGTAAAACTATACTGCACCAATAAAAATGAAGGAAAAGAAAATCACAAGTTAGCATGGGTGAGATGGAGTCATTGCTTAGTGATTAGAGTTGACTGTGATTTGACTATCCATCAGAACTCCCGGAACACATATAGTAGACCTTTAGAAATGCTTGGAGGAACTAAACTGGTTTCCACCAAATTCTATCAGCTTATCTGCAGAGAACTCAAACCTTGCTAGATCACCCTAATTCTAGATAACCTGTCTGTCTACCTGGATGATTCCTACCTCAGAGATCTCTCTGTCTTCACTGCCTACCCTAGTGGATATGTATCTGAATTGTTCTACCTTCAACCAATCTCCATGTGGGTAGATCTTCTTCTAGTTGTCTGTCAGGTGACCTCAGCCATCTGCAGAGACAATGTGGTCTTATGCAAGAGGATAGAGATTAAGAGTCCAAGCCCCAACAATCCCCAATTTAGATATATATCAAAGCAATACCTAGTCTGTCTTGCTTCTCTCCCTAACTCCTCTTTTTCACTTTACACTACAGCCAAAGAGGTCTTTTTAAAAAATTGTAAGTGGATTCAAAAACTTTTAAACTGTGGTATATATATACAATGGAGTTCTACTCAGCTATTAGAGAGAATGATATCATGGCATTTGCAGCCAAATGGATGGAGATGGAAAAAACTATGGTGAGTGAAATATACCAAACTCAGAGGCTTAAGGGCCAAATGCTTTCTCTCATATGTGGAAGCTAGAGTAAAATCTAAGACAGATAGAAAGTGAGCTAAACTAAAAAATAAACTCAACATAGGTGAACGTTCACATAAGCAGGGGAACCATCACTATGAAGCTGGGGGCAGAAGGGAGAAAGGCAGAGAGAAGAGGGAAGGATTAGGGGGGTTATCAATGTATCTGGGAACCCTCGACTCCAATGAGAAGCCTAACTATACACAAGCATGCAAAGACCAGAAAATTCAAAAATTAATACACACGTATATTCCTACATCTATCTATAACATGGGGAGAAAGCATAGGACACATGGGAGTGGGGAGTGGTCAAAGGAGTAAGATTCTGGACTAGGATCGGCCTTAACTTACTTTGTCAATATCCATCTATGCATGAATATGTAACAACGATTCCCTCCAATATATAAGACTATGTCCAACGAATAAAAAATAAATTAAAAAAATTGTAAATTGGATCTCATCTCTTCCATGGTTAATTGCTAACATAGATTGAACACCGAATGTCAAACATATATCTAAGAGCTTCAAGCCTATTGGCTTGTTAAATTTTCACAACAATAAATGTTATAATTATTCTCATTTTATACACAAGAAAAGTAAGCTCAGAAAGGTTAAGTTGCTTGTCCAAAGTGATACACCTACTATGTAGTCATGTTGAGAAATGAATCCAGATAGCATGCACCCAGAGTCCATGACTTCAGCCCTACACCACCCTCTTCTCAATTGCTGTTCATTCCACTGTCACGAAAATCTTTACTATCATCTTCAAGACCTGCATCAGCTGACTCCTGCTCTCTTCATCTTCCACTGCCTGCCAATACCTGAATTCACAGTGCTCCAGCCTCTTATTGGTTCCTGGTGTGTGTTAAGCTCTGTTCCATCTCAAGGCCTCTTTGTACATTCAATGTTCTCCATCTGTACTGCATCTCTTCTCCCTTCCCTCCTTCTTCACATGTCTGATTGCTTAACTGTTACCATTTTAGAGATCTTCCCTGACCCCGTTCCCTTAGTATATGTCCCCTCCAGCTCTCCACCCCCAGGCAGCATGCTTCATATGATTGCATCCTCTTCATTTCATTCCAAGCACTTTTTCTTTGTGTTTTCCAGATTGTGGACTGCCTCCGGAGCTGGGCCTGTGTCTGATTGGTTTACCTGGCACGTAGCACACTATCTGGTACAATATGAGCACTTAATTAAAATCAGCATAAAAGATGATAAAGATGGCTATCCCATACTTTTGTTATAAGGGCTTATCAATCTATATTTGCTTTTTTTGAGATTTTTTTGAATTCAGGTCTCTTCTTAATTTCTTTAACCTTTTTGTTTAGCATATAGTAGTATTCAGTTAGCTTTTCTTTTTGGTACTTGGGATTGAACCCAGGGGCACCTAGCCACCGAGCCACATCCCCAGGTCTTTTTACTTTTTATTTTGAGACAGGGTCTTACTGAGTTGCTTAAGGTCACACACTAAGTTGCTAAGGCTGACTTTGAACTTGCAATCATCCTGTCTCTGCCTTTCAAGTCACTGGGATTACAGGTGTGTGCCACTGTGCCAGGCTCAATAAACTTTTAATAAATAAAGAGAACGAAGATCAAATAAAGATCAAATAAAGAGAACGAAGAAAGAGGAGAACCACTGAAGACTGGGATTTGCCAAGGAAGGATTTATAGAAGAGGTATATTTAAATGCTTACATCATTTGCCAAAAACTTCTTCAAACATAAAAGATGTGCCTTTTTAAGGTTCCTTAAGGAGCAAACGATTTTTGCTAAACAACATATCAATCATTCAAGTATAACTCAGAAAATACCATATGGATACTATTTTTGTGAAAAGTCATGAACTTTAGTCATACTGTGAAACTACAGAGAAAGTTAAATTTTACCAAACAAATAATGACAAGATGATAACACCATTGAACAAAGCCAAAAAGTAGCAGACCTTATCTAAACACACTTTCTAAACTGGACCAAACAACAGCTGATTTAATCCTCAACAAGAGTAGCTGCTGGGAATTAATTCTTTTCCATTTCAAAAGAGTGATCAAGAAAACAAGATATCATTTGCAATGTAGACTACTTATTTTACTCACACAAAGTTAATCTACATTTTATCGTCCTTTAGAACACAGTGCCTCCCTATATTTTCTTTTTCTATATCCCTGAGGAACACCTACACAAGGTTTGCAGATCTAGTTGCTCAGTTTTACACAGGTCCCATCTTGATCCTCTGTAGAGCCACTGGGAACCAAACAAATACAGTCCACTTCATATAATGTTCAAGTGCTGCTCTTGTGGCATATATTTCAATAAACGCTATTCATCTGCCTCTTCACACTGGAAGAAGTAGTTCCCAAATTCCTTTCCAGTTGGACACCTTTTAGCAGATGTGTATGTTCAGGAAAACCCTGGGTCCCCAGTCATCAGCCTCACGTGCACTAGTGCCACTGCATTCACCAAGTTGTCATCTACACGCATTTAATTTTTTTTAAATTTTAGTTATATACACCACCAGGATACACTCTGACATTATCACAAAAGCACAGACCACAACCCACCCCAATTCAGTCCCCAGCAGTCCCATCCCCCACTCTCACCTCTCTACTCCACAGATCCCTCTTCAATCCATTTACAGTTTATTTTTTTAAATTGGTGTCCTGTGGATACACCCCACGCTGGGACCCACCATGCCACATTCATGCATGCAATACAAAAGTTTGATCATTCCACTGTTCTTCCCTTTTCCCATCCCTTCTTCCTCCTCCTCAATCACCTTCATCCACTCTACTGATTTTTCCTCTATTTTGATGAAATTCCCTCTCCCTTTTTCCCCTTTCTTTCTCTGTTTTTTTTTATTGTTTTAGTTTTTGGTACCCCCTCCCCCTTATTTTGAATTAACTACCACAAAACAGACCTTTGACTTTTGGGGATGCATTTTAAATTTTTAATTTTATTTTTATTGATATATAATATCTGTGCATCTTTATGGGCACAGTGTGGTGACTTGATACGAATCTACATGCAATTTGAAAGGCAAAGGAACTACCCACTGTGCATTCAGACAAGCTGTTTTACACCATTTTCAGGAACATACTCTATTGCTGATATCGGATTTTATGCAAGGGTTGGATTTTTCATCTCAAAATGCCCTATCTGGTCTCTGAGTGAGTCATTTCAGGTTGAATTGGAAACCTAGCAACTATCAGGTTAACAGGATCAATTTAGACAGCAGGAGGTCTGGCTGAGTTACAGAGCTTAGCATTTAGCCACAATGAAAAGCTTGGAGTCCAAATTTTCAGAAAGGCTAAAAGCATTTTGTTAAAAAGCATTTCAGGAAGCTGCAAGCCACTTTCCTGGGGTTCTTCTCTTCAAAAATAAAAAAAAGCTTATCTGATAATTGCTATTAACTATGCTGTAATGTTTTCCCAATATTATCTAATTTGTCATTCATGTGACACAGAATAATTAGAGCTGGGGTGGTTCTTTCCAAAAAGGATTGTGCCTGGTACATACTGTCTCAAATAGTCATAGCTTTGAGAAGGCACACCAAGCACACTGATGGATTTTTGGAAACTGTGTATTGTATTAAATAATATGGACTCCATTAATGAAACATCAGCACAGAATAAGAAAACACCTGACAAGTGTGCTCCTGAGGACAGATTACAAATACATTCCTGTCGTTAAGCTGTCGTTACTTTAAATTTAGTGTAAAATGCGTTTGTGATGAATATGTAACTATATTGAAAAGAATTCAACTATCAGTAAAAATCCAATGCTTCCAAAATTCTCAAGTTTAATGAAATGGCCCAAGAATATTGGGTTGTTTATATGTATGTTTTAAGAAAATCATTCCATAAAAAATTTAACAGGAGAAACGCTAGAAAAAACATGTCAACTACATTAAAATATAAAATATATTATTCATTGTATCTGTTTTTAGCAGTACTGAGTAACAGGAAATTTCTTATTACAGAAAGACTAAACTTTTGTGCATGAAAGAAAATATCTAGGAGGATCTGTAAGAAAATATTAACAGTGTTGACTCTGAGAAGGGAAACCAGGGATGTCAGGGAGATTTACTTCATATTTTATATGCTCATTATAGAGTGGAAGTTATGGCATTGTCCTGCAGTTATATTGTAACAGAGAATTAAGTTCTAAAATCCCAGTTGCTCCTCTCTTCACAATCTTACTGCCTTTGCTCATGGTTTATCAATTTGCTCTACCCTGGCGTGGAGAACTCCAAGCCCACAGCCTTGCGTGGGCATTAGGTAGTAAATAAATATAGAGAGGAAGACCAATATTTGGCAGAAAAATGCCAACACTGATGGAGTTTTCTCATTTCCCATCAAGGAAATCAAATAAGCTGAGGTTTTCAGAAACAAAATTCACCCAAAATGAAAACTCAAAGGGAAACTTAGGGGAAGATAGTCTTTAAAGAGGTTTGACTCACATTTCCCAAACAGTATCTTTTTGTCTTCTGTTTCTAGGCACCTTGGCAGCTAAAGGACCCCCTACATGATCCTTTCTCCTCCAGTACTGAGCTGGTGGGCTGGCTGCTCATGATGGGATGCCATGTGGCTCCAACTCTACCTTTTCAGATCTACTGCACAAGCACATGTTTTTCTTCCCTGGCTTTGGTACAATAAGAAATATGTATTTGGTTTTTGTCCCCAGTTCCTAGCTCAAAGCTATAAAAAATATTTGACATATTCTGAGTGAAAGAGGTGATAGGATCATCTTTTGCTCTAATGAGGTGACTCTAAATTGCTTCAGGATAGGGGCTGGTAACCAGAAAGGTAAAGCCTTGATGAGAAGCTTGAGATTTTCAGTGCCACCTCTAACCTCCAGAGAGGAGAGAGGAACAGGAGGTTGATCTAATCACCAGTGACCAGTGACTTGATTGATCCTGTCTACTTAATGAAGCCTACAATACCCTAAACCCATCCAGGAGGGCATCCCAACTCCATTGTGACAAAGACTTCTAAGCCCAGGACTGAGACCTCAACCTATGTATCTTTTCATGTAACTATTAATTTATATCCTTTAAAATGTACTATAATAGTACACCATTTGTCTGAGTTTGGGTAGTTGTCCTAACAAATTATGATACTCAAGGAGGGGAGTTATGGGAATCTCTGACTTTGTATCCAAGTTGGACAGTAGTGTGAGTACCCAGAACATAATAACGGCATTTGAAATGAAGACAATCTTGTAGGACAGAGCCCTTAAAATTGTGGAGCCTAACACTAACTCTGGGTAGTTAGTGTCAAAACTGAGTTGAAATGTATTGTAGGACATCTAGTTGCTTTTGGAGAATTAGAGAAATGGTGCTGGGGGGACCCCATATATTTGCTGTCAGGAGAAGAACTCTCTGGCTATCCTCAAACAGGAACATTGTTCTTATAGTAACTCTGAGCACATCAATCATCTTTGTACAGAAGGCACACAAATAACTGCTCTGACCACAATGTTGGAAGGCCAAAAGTAGTTCTGCGGTTATAGACAGGAAAGCAGGCTCTTGTGTGGCATATCTCCCAGTGGGCTGCATCCTTCACATTATCACCCATACCAAATGAAGTTCTATGAATTTCAGTTCATCAGTATTTCTTAAAATCACTATCTCACCTCTATCACTCTGATGCTACCTTGAGTCTTTTCCACCTGAATATGGCAGGCAGCCTGACAACTGGTACATAGTGCCCATGGTTGCCCATCTGTCTCCACATTGCCAAAAAGCTGCTCTTCCAAAGAGGCAAGTCCAACCTTGTTGTTCCTGTCCTTAAAATCTGTCATAATTTCCTATAGCCTTCAATAATATTGATAGTCCTTAGGGAGGCACAGAGGCTCTGAGAAATTTGTGCTCAATTCTCTAGTTTCATTTCTTGCTATATTCCACATATGTCTATAATAAATTCCTTGTAGCTTCCTGGATTTTTATCACCTTCATATATTTATGTATAGCATTTCTTTAATCATTAATTCATCTAGCATTTATTTTGTAATTCCTATGTGCCAGGAGCTATGGTAAATGATGGAACTACTTTGATAAACAGGAAAGACATGGTATTTAGCTTCATGGAGTTTATAATCTAGTGGGAAAAAGAAACATTGAACAACTGAAAGGAGATCTAGGAAGATCAGATGTGATGAAAGTGTGTGTGTGTGTGTGTGTGTGTGTGTGTGTGTGTGTATACAGTGCAACATCCTCCCTAACTCCTACTCATCATTCAGGACTCCAGGAGTGGTAACCTTCCTTAATAACCCATTGAATATCAATTGAGTACCCATTTCACACGATCTTCGTAGCAGTATATTATAATTATTATTTCTCTAAATCTTTCTTTAGCAAACCATAAAATTTTGTGGGCAGCATCTTTGTTTTTTATTACAATATCTCCACCATTTATGACATATAGTAGCACATGATAAATTTTTGTCAAATGAATGAACGAGTGAAGAAAGAAGCAATGCCATTTAGCTTTGTTCTAACACTAAAATGGTAAATTTCTATACAGAACACAAATTTTAAAATTGTAGATGTTCTCCTCCCAGTGAAGATTCTTATGAACTTTCCATGGTTGTAGCTTGGGTGTGAGTCTCAAACAGTAGTTATCAACAGTCTTCCTCCATGATTTTTCAGGGAGGGATAATTCTAAGTGACATTTATTCAATAATTCTCAGATTTTGCATAGGTGTTAAGCTTTGGGTTTGGTGGGAAGAAATGGATGGACGATGGGGTAACAGAAAAAGAAGAAAGGGGTGAGAAGGAGCGTACAAGATCAAACCCTCTGGTTGGGGAAACCCAAGGTGAGAGCTGAGCAGCTTTGGCAGAAACTCCAGGGTGAGCTATGTTAGTCTAGCTAATCCATTTCAAGTCTTCACATGCCTCTGGAACTCCCGGAAGCCTTTTGGGGGGAAAATCCCCACCTACAGCTTCTGGATGCAAAATTCCTCCAGGCCTCCAGAAATGAGTCCCTTGGTCTTACTATTACTCATTTCCTGGAAAAGTCATAGCTGGTCTATCCTGACCTTCAGAGCCTGAAGGAGTACAGATTCATCATTCTAGTTCAAGAAGAATTTAAAGAAATCACCCAGGAAAGCCTCAAAAACCAATCTTTCAGTCTTCTATTTTATTAAAAACTTCAGGAACATTTTACTGGTACTTTCTTTGGCATGTTCTGGGTGAATCAGCACGAAAAAAAACACAAAAGAAATTTCACTTCCAAGTTGAAATTGAAATCTGTAAAGGATGTTATTTCTAGTTTTTTAAAAACTATGCTCAGAATTGAAATCTGAAGTAATGATAACACCCTTTATGGCCACATGTGAAGTCATACTTATAACCTACCTACAGCTTGGCACCATTTCTAGTTTTAGTGGTGCTGTTCTTACCTAGATTTCTTTATTTGCCTCAACAATTCTAGTCTTGTTTTCTACCTTGGCTTTGGTAACAGTAGCTTTCCTTCACGGAAAATATATTTATATTACCTTTACCTGTGTATGACTACTTGGCAAGAAGAAAGTCAGCTTTTAGAATACTCTGTCCATGATTTCTTCTTCCCTTATGCCAGAATCTTGGGATTTTAACATTTTAATTAGGAAAGGTTCTCTTTTTTTCATCCTGGTGATATCTTTTCAGGCTGAGTGTGAGTATAGTATATGGATTTAAGCCCTAGATTGTAGCAAGAAGAAACCTGGTGACAGTCCCACCCTAAAATAACAGCCGTTAACCAAAAGAAGCACATAATCCACTTTCATGCTTAGAACAGCATGTTTTATAGATGCTATGTTGCAGGCATACCTATGCGGGTCTGTGAGAAAGGAGGAATCCGGACTAAATCCTTCAGCATCTGTAGACAAGCAAGCTCACAGTTCACCCCAGTCCAGTCCTTCCATCAGAGGATGACACACGTACTGTGATTGTAATAAAGTCCATGTATCATGGATGAGTAGCATTCATCCACTGTCTCAAGGAAAGTTGTACTTCTTGCAACCACTACATTTCATCTTTCACATAATGGATTTGTATTATAGATAATCACAGATATATATGTAGACTTATCAGTTGCTTAAAAAAGGAAGAATGGAGACAGATAAAACAGTGAGATTTAATTTAACCTGTACAACGAAATATAAATTATCTATGTGTATGTATATAACATACAAACACACACATCTTAAGACATCACTGAAGTAGTGCACCAAGTAACTAATGTGGGTGTTACTATCATGAATAAAATATTGCATGGATGTTGGGGGCCTGCATTAGGTGGACATTTAAGCTTTCATTCTGTTCATACCCTGTCAAAACTCAGGGTGGTTATATTCTTGCTAACAGAATGTTCTCATTAAGAAGGAAAAGGCACATAAATGAAAGTTAACATCAAATAAAATCAAAGTTTTTGCCCTGTTCTCTCATTTCTGGAGCAGATTGGTAGGATTTATTTTGCTGCCTTGGGCAGTTCAGTCACAACTTAGCAATGTAGCTCATGTGACTTATCCAAATAGGGGCACAATTAAGAAAATGTGTTTCCATAAATGGCAATTTAAATACTAAATTCTGGAGAAAATCCATGAGAAACATAAGAAAGTATACCATCAGGAAAATGGTAAGTTTTGGTGAAATACAACACATTGGTCACACCTTTGGCTGGAGAGGGTCAAAATCAGAATGTCTTGGAAGCTTTATAAAGTTGCCATTAAAATACCCAAGCTTAACAGTAACCAGAGTCCATAGCATTTTGTGAATGGGAAAAAAATATGTAAGCTCTAAATATTAGACTCAGGAGAATAGTGTATTTGTCAGACTAAGCAAACACTCCAACTTCAGCAACTCTAAATTTAGAACCAAACTTCAACTTATTGGAGTTCTATGTCCACAAAACCCTGAACTGTTGGAGATCTGTGTCCATAAGGACTAAAAAAGTAAACTTCTTAATTTCCACTCTCCAAAGTCCATAAGAATAACAACTCCTTGATCCCAAGGTCAATGGAAACAATGAAGGTATTGATTTTTTTCCTTTATGTTTCAAATTCAAGTCAGTTTTCAACCAGATCTTGGTCATGACGCAGAACTAAAGACCTGTGTTTCTCAAGTATGCAGCTATGACCTTTGGGGATATGACAGAATTTGGAAGGTTTTTGAAAGCAGAGCTAAGAAGCTGCTGACATATAAAAAAGATGTAGAGAAGAACAACAAAATAAGATTCTACAAATGCTACCCTTTCTTGCCCTAGAGCCCTCTTCTGGCCTGTACTCTGTCAAAACCATTTCCTCAGGAACTGAAATTTGACCTGACCTCTGAAGTATATGGAAGAAGGAAATTTTTCAGAGACTGAACAGGCTATGCAGTAACCCTGTGGCAGAGATTTTGTGGCACAGTCGGGGCTGGAGATGTAACTCAATGCTAGAGAACGTTTGCCTAGCTTGTGCCAGACCCTAGGTTCAATCTCCAGTCTCTCCCCCACCCCCGGCATATTTAAGGCACAGAAATAAGGTTAGTGTGACTGAACTACAAGAAATGAGGGGGAAACCAGGAAGTATGGTGTATGTCTATAATCCCAAAGAATCAAGAGGCTGAGGCAGGAGAATTGCAAGTACAAAGCTAGCCTCAATGACTTAATGAGACCCTGTCTCAAAATAAAAAATAAACAAGGAGGAGGAGGAGGAACAGGAGGAGGAGGAAGAGGAGAAGAAGAAGAGGAGGAGGAGGAGCAGGAGAAGGAGGAGGAAGAAGAGGAAGAAAAAGGAGGAGGAAGAGAGGGGGAAATGGCTAGAAAAGTAGCTAAGGATCAGATCATCACGAGCTTGAAATCCATGTCATTTTTATTTGTATATCTTTATACTCAGAATAATGGGTCATCAGTGAAGATTATTTGGGGAGACACTACATACCCAAATTCTCATTTAGGGATTATATGGATTGAGGTGAATGTATTACAAGTGAACAGACCAGATTCAAGGAGACATTTCAGGACACTATTCTAATCTGGGAAAAAATGATTATAGCTTGGACTAGCGCAGTAACAGAAGAGACGGATAGAAATTGATAGATTTGAGACGGAAAATTAACAAGACTTGCTGATGGATTGACTAGGGAGAGAGTAAGGAACATGGAGGTACTTAAGATTATTTTTGGGTTTCTATAACATCCAGTTTGGTAGGGCTATTGTCTAAAGGAAGAAACACTAAAAGAGGGCTAGATACTGAACAGAATGTGTATGATTACACTCGAACCAGTTAAATTTGGGGTGTCTTTGACACTTGAAAGTGAGGATAGTAAGTAGGACATTTGATATGCTAGTCTGAATCTCAGAGGAAAGATTTGGGGTGGGTTAAACTCTTTTTAATAATCAGTGGTTGTACTAGGTGCAGTGGCATACCCCTGTAATCCCAGTGACTCAGGAGGCTGAGGCAGGAGGATCACAAGTTCAAAGCCAGCCTCAGCAATTTAATGAGGCCCAAAGCATTAAACTTAGTGAGACCCTGTCTCAAATAAAAAATGAAAAGGGCTGAGGGACATTGCTCAGTGGTTAAGCACCTCTGGGTTTCATCCCTGGTACCAAAATCATCATCATTATCATCATCAGTGGGTTTGATTTGCCCATATATTTAGAAATTTAGGTAAAATACTCAAATTTCTAGAAAGATGTCTTACTCCATTTTGTGCTGCTGGGACTAGGTAATTTATGAAGAACACAAATTTGTTTTTCATGGTTCTGGAGACTGAGAAGTTTAAGATCAAGGAACCAACATCTGCTGAGGGCCTTCCTTCTGTGTCATAACATGGGGGAAGGACAAAGAAAAAACAAGAGAGAGAGAAATTGAGTAAGAGGCTGAACTCACAGCCTCAATTCCTTTTAGAATCATAATTAATCCATTACGAGAGTGGAGCCCTCTTGACCAAACACCTTCTCCACCTTGCAATACTGGGTACTAAATTTCTAACACATGCATTTTTTGAGGGGGGAGTGAATTCAACTACAGAAGAAGATATAATCACTAGATTTGACTCTAGAAATAAAATGCCTAAATCTGTAAGTATTAAGCTCTTCTTGCAAAGACACAAGGAGAACAATTTTACCAGTTAATTCAATAAACATACAAAGAACAAATACACTTACATAATCAATTCCAGGAAGAAATTCTCCATCTCTTTTTATGACAACAGCATAAGCTTGATATCAGAAGGAAACTTATGAAGCAACCTCATTGATTTACACAGATGTAATATATTAAATAAAACATAATCAAATAGAACACTGTAATATGTATTAGACATAATATAGCATGACCAAACTGGCTATATCCCAGAAAAGGAAGGTTAGTTTAAATAGGAAATCTAATAA
>PVKS010047644.1:0-12743 GCA_004027875.1 Aplodontia rufa | reverse complement strand
TAAACCCAGATAAGATATAATGCTTTATAATCTAATATCTTTTTTTAGAGTTATAAAGGGAAAGGGAAGGGAGGGATAAGGGAGGGTAATTGGGGGGGGCACTTCTGGAGATAATTGCAATATCCAGAATATTTACACATTTTATACACATTTTATGTTATTTTGTTAAAATCGTGTAAGGTTGTTCAAAAAATAAATTAAAAAAAAAATAAGTAGCAGGTAACCACATTTCAGAGCCAGGTTTGGTGTTATGGACTATATACATACATTTTTTAAAAAATCAGATAAAACTTTCTACTGTAAGTACTGTATTTAGAACCATCTCATTACAATTCTCATTTAAATGTTTATAAAGATTTCTCTACACTGACAGTAATTTCCCCATAAAATGTACTGTTCAATTCTATTGGCTCATGAACTAAAAGGTGTATTAAAGAAAAAAGCATTTAAGGTTTTTTTCTTTTAAAGAGGGAGAGAGGGAAAGAGTGAGCAAGGAGAGTCAACTTTATTTGTTCTGGCCTTTGTTTCTCCAACACTCAGTTTCGTATGTGGAGCTGCAATTTGAACGCAAGTCCATGCACATGCCAGGCAAGCGCTCCAACCACTGAGCCACCACTCCAGCCCAGAAAGAGCATTTTTAATTCTGGGGGTCTGCCTATGACCAATAAGCACTATTTTCTTCAGGTCAAACAAGGAACTACAGCAGATTTTGGAGGAAAGGGATGAACAATTTCATTTTTACTGGGTGACCAGGCCACACATACGAGGTTTCATGTCAAATTGTTCATTTTCTGCTTTTCATACACAAGTCTCTTGCAAAAAGTTCAAGGATGCTGAAAAATGCCAATTTCTGAAAATTTCAAAGTATGGTTAAATCAAAAACATTGGACAATTAAACTTTCAATATGAAAGATTTAAGCACTGAAGGAAATTGCTGCACAACCAGGCTTATGGAAGAGTCAGAATTAACCGTACCCGAGGGAACAGAAGGCCCTTTCCCAGCTACAAGGATTCCATTAATGGAGCTGTAGCTCCCTGCCTCTGGAGCTGAATTGATAATTCCAGCCGCATTAGCATCAGAGCCTAGACAGAACATTTTAGACCTAAGTGATGTTTCTCTTAAGATGGACAATTAGGGCAGCACAATTCAATTTCTGAAGTATCTCATCTACTAGATTTAGAGATAACGTGAGGAAATTGTGACAGATCAAACCTTCATTTCACAGATTTCACTACAAATTCCAGAATCTCCTGAAGCATTCTTTCAACATGTCTTAAATCTAAAGCATAAATTTCTTACAATAAGGATCACAAATAAGGTCTTGGATGGCCTGCCCTGAGCATTGGTCTAAGCACGTAAGTTATACGAGATGATCTTCAGGTAAGTGCTTCTCTGGAGGCAGAATCCACAAACAATCCATTGTTCCCGTTTGGGATTGGAATGTCAAATCTGTTACCAAAACAGGTCTCTAATTCAGTACCTATAACAAGCATTTCTAAAGCCTGCACATATTTTACCTCATTTTCCATCTCTAAATTGATCAATCCCACCCAAAACTACTAAATAATTTACCAATACTTGCATATCATTCATCCAGCCACCAGAACAATGCCTCAGTGGTGCTTTCTTAGGAATTTCTACCATACCATAAGCAGTTTAGAACTCAATGTAATGAAGTAGAAAATGCCCTCCATTAGGGGAAAAAATTGAGACTCAAGAAAAGAAATATGTAAAGAGTTGTTAGTTGTCTTTCAAAGTCCTATCATTAGGGCTCTGGTTTAAGGACCTCTCAGTCCTTTATTAATACAATTAATACACTATTCCGCCGGCCAAAGTGGCACATACCTCTAATCCCAGGAGCTCCAAAAACTGACGCAGGAGGATTGCGGGTTCAAAGCCAGCCTCAGTAACTTAGCAAGGCTCTGAGCAACTTAGCAAGACCCAATTTCAAATTAAAAAAAAAAAAAAAGTGCTGGGGATGCTGCTCAGTGGTTAAGTACCCCAGGTTCGATTCCTGATATAAAAGAACATAAAAATAAAAAAAACAAACCATACCTCCACCCTTCCTATGGACTTATCTCTCTGGGCCCATCTCAAATGGTTCTTTTGCAAAAGCTTCTACCTTGCACTTCCAGTCCAACACAGCTCAGCTTCCTACCACAATGACGACCCACCCTGACGACCTTCCTAAGACCCCTCAGCCCACCTTGGCTCAGTGTTCAACATCAAGAACCACCAATATGTGTTAAGGGGATGCATGTAAAAACCAAACCCAGGCCCTTCACTCTTCTTCCCAATCCCAAGTTGTGTCTTCAGAGCTAGCACATCAGGCCCACCGTGTGGTTCAGCTAGCTGGCTCATCCACCTGCACAAGAGACCACCCAGACCCCCGCCTGCTCCATGCATGACAGGGGCAGCAGGAGAGCAGCTGAAGCTGCCATTGCTCAGGGCCAGGACACTTACCCCCAACCCATTTTCTGTGTCATTACGGAGACTATTTCTCTACTCCAGGGCTCCTTGCTACCACCCACCAGAAATTAGAAGCCCCTCTTAAACAATGATCTTGTAACCCCAGAAGACCAGACCCGTCAGATGATGCGCAAAACACACATTGAGGTCCGCTCTTTGACATGCCATTATTTACTTCCAGCTTGGTATGGAAGCCAGTAAAGCTATTAGCAAGGTGACTGAAATCAAAGATGGCGTTTTCCAAAAAAAACTATCTCACAGGCAACCGGCACACCCAAACACCACAAACCCCCACTTCCTAGTTAGGCACCTACCAGAATTACCCTAGCACTGTCCAACACACAGGTTGTACACAGATGTTTTATAGTTACAGACCAAGATGACAAAGTTCAAGAGCTTTGTGTTTCTATGGTCCTTTACTATGCCAGGTAATGAGGTCAAGGACAAGCAACAACCTACTAGCTATTAAATGCAGGCTTGAAGTCCACTAAGATTATCAAAGCTCTAGAAATTCTTCCGTTTGTTCTGGGAAGGCCAAGGTCTTGAAGACACTGTAGCAAGATCTGACCTGCCTCTTTCAACACAGTTTGAAAATGAAGACAAAATACGCATAACTCAGAGGAATGTTCTGCTAACCTGTTCAACCATTACCCTGAAAAAATAGTTAATTCACTCAGCACAGATCAAAGCATGATTACTACATCTGGACACAGAGGCACATGCCTGTAATCAGTCACTCAGGAGACTGAGGCAGGAGGATTGCAAATTCAAAGCCAGCCTCAGCAACTTAGCAAGAATGTTTCTCAAATTTTTAAATTTTGAAAAGCTAGGGATGTGGCTCTGTGGTTAACCACTGATTTCAAACCCCAGTACGAAGAAAAAAAAAGAAAAAAGACAGGATTACTTCAAGAAGGACACAACTCAGCAGCCCTTGCCCTGTGCCCTCCAGAAGGTGCTGGTGCTAATTTCCTATCAGGTTTTCAAGTCACATTTCAAGTTTAGTTTTATCTTTAAACATCCATATGCCATTGATAATCCTACAGAAGACAGTCTACTGAGGAAGAGAGTGACCATACTACCCATTATAAATAGAAACAAAGAACCTCTTAGAGAATTTGTAATTCTCAAAATGAACAAGCTAAAATTAGATTCCTAGCATTCTTGAGGTTCAGACCATTGGAATAGGTTTAAGCCATGCACGCCATTCTCACTATGGTACTTGAGTCTGATGACTACCACCCCCCAGGGTGGGGATCTCTCAGCTAAAGGCCACTGAAATGGGACTCAACCCCCAAGCCCTCAGATGCAGTCTCATGACATTTTCACTAGAATGCACATGAATGTTCATCAGCAAATCTGATATGATCTTCACTACAATCCTTCTGTAAACTAAAAAAGCAGTTATACCCCTCCACACACAGATCACACTGAATCTATCACCTCTTTCAGCCATTCAGAAGATGCAGCAATCTTCTAAAAGTTTCATATGGTTCATTAGTAATGCAAATGTACTAGTTACTTCAACAGAGCATGCCCATTAGAATCAGTTAAAAACAGTACCATACCAGAAGCATAATTCTTTTGTCTTTTAATGGGAAGACTAAGAAAAAAGATGCACTATTTTGGTAATACTAATCTTAGTTTAAGACTAGGTTGAAGCTGTTCAATTGGTGCAACAGAGCCTTATATAGTGAAGGGAGTCATTGTTACACATTCATACATGCCACGTAATGACACTAACTTAGACCCAATCCTTACCCAGGAGCCCACCTCAACCCCCACTCCCCCAGTCTCTTACCTCCACTGCATTCCCCTGGTTATAGATATTAATGTGTATTAAACATGTTTTTATTTAATATAAAATGCCTGTATATTTAGCTTCTCAGGAGAATAAAATATATCATGCAGTATTTATAGCTCCCCTTCTCTCTCCCTTCTTCCTGCATCCCTTTCATAACTAGACTTCCCCTGTATCATAAGTTTCTCGAACTTTGGCGAGTCTATTATATAAACTTGACCAACTTTCACCCTATCTTTAGTTTTACTTTAGCTTCTACACATGAGGAAAAAAAAAAAAAAAAACATCAGATCTGAGTCTGAGTTTGGCTTGTTTCACTTAGCATAACTTTCTCCGTTTCTATTCATTTGCCCACAAAAGCCAGGATGTCATTGTTTTAATAGCTGAGAACTCCATTGTATGTATGTATGTGTTTATATGCACACCTTTTTTAATGCATTCATCCAGTGAAGGGCACCTGTGTTGATGCCATAATTTAGCTACTGTGAATTGTGCTGCTGTAAACATTAATGTAGCTGTGTTGCTGCAGTATGCCAATTTTTCTTCTGGGAAAATACCCATGTGTGGGATAGCTGGGTTCATCCTCTTTGTCATTCCTTACCAGTCATAAGTGACTGCATTATCACAAAAGCCAAAAGCAAAAACACATTAAGATCTTCTATCACTCCAAAATTAATGCAAATTTGCTAAAAATACTGAGACAATACTTATGAAATGTTAAATCTACATTTAAATTCAAGCCATTATTCAAGCACTATTACCTTGGGCCTTATCCTAGAACTTGCTATCACTATTTTTCTTTACGGATTTTGCTTCTATTGAGAAGAGTCTATAACCCGCAAATAAAAAAAGCAGTATTTTAATATTACCTAGCAAAGGCACGTTGGCTCTTGCAGGGGCTATTGAGTCAGCTTAGAGAGGATATTGGCTATTTCAGATAGAATATATCCAGAGTCCCATATCTAAACATCAACTGCCATTTATAGCACCAACTAGAAGTAATTAACATGACTTTCAATATTTGACTTCATTTCAGATGTCTTGCTCTTATTGTAGAAGTAATTCTGGTCACAACACCATAGTCTGAAACATGTTGTGAGATTACATGTGACTACATAGAGAACAGACTGTTCAATTCAGGGTTTAAATGGCATTTAGCTTTAAAAGCCTAACAAAAAGTTTAATATTTGAGCATTGTTAAAACTTTAGAATTTTTAAAAAAATTGAGGATTTCAAAAAATATATTTTTGGCAAAGATTTGTGAGAGGGATTGCTAGTTGACTAACAGGGTTAAATGCCAGAAATCATAATTTAAAGTTTGTTAGTTTTTCTGATAACAGAATTAGGAAGAAATTGGAGGTCAGCAACTTTTCCTTTACAAAATACTATTTGTGGCAAGAGGATCCAATTGATATTTACATTCTTACAATTTAGCAATGATGCCAATCTTAAATATTAGCCACAGTCTATCCAAGCCACCTGTTGAAAAGATCAAGTGGTTTCCTTTATTCCAGCAACCATAGCATCATCTTAAAAGTGTTCAATATTTCAGTTCAGGAAGTATTAGCCAGGCAAGATGACACACACTTGTAATCCCAGCAACTCAGGAGGATGGCAGGCTCAAAGCTAGCCTCAGCAACCTAGCAAGACCCTGTCTCAACATAAATGAGGCTGGGGATGCAGCTCAGCCATTCAGTGCCCTGGGTTCAATCCCCAGCACAAAAACCCATAAGCAGTCCTTTCACTGTTGATCAGCACCCACAACCTTAGAGCTCATCTTGCCATTGATCTCATCTACACTTGATTATTTAAACAGTACTTCATGTTCCTTTACTACTTTTAGAATAAAAATTGGCCATCGGAAGTATAAAGGTTGCCAACACAGCCAGAGCCAGGTGAGCAGCACAGCAAAAGCAGGGAAGGGTCAAGAGCAGCCTTGGTCTCCTGTAGAGTTGTGCTGCACTTTCACCTCCTGGGATGATCGCCTGAGGTGTGGATTTAAGACAGAAGCCATGAAGTGCACCCTTCAGCACTGTCAGTACGATGGAAAGCATTGCGTGGAGAGGAACTTGGCCTTCCTTTGAGGACATTTGGAACGAGCTGACAAAGTGGCTAAAAGTCCCCTACATAAGATGGGCAAGAACTGGTCAAGATGCACATGTAGATGTGAAAAACTCCAGAGAGCCCCTTCTGCCCAACTAGTGTGAAACCCCTGGGTTTCACCTGTTTTTCTGAGACCCTTCTTCAGAATCTGAGCCACTCTGGGGCTACATGCTTTTCCCCAACTTTGGCAAACTAGATCTGTCCATCCTATTCATGCTCATAATCTTGAGGAATGATGCCTAAATCACCCCAGTGACAACAGCCCCTCTCATCAGCCATTCAAGATTTCCTTTTCAGATTTAGCAAGCAAATCTGAGCACTTCCTTTCACTCACTCTGGACTACCAACATTTTACACTACTTTTATAAAAGAAGGGTAGGGATTTGTTTCTAATTCATGACCACTGCCTGGGCATGCAAGAACTATTAGCCATTTGCAGGTGGAGAGGTGGCTCAGTGGTTAAAGCACTTGCCCAGCATGTGCAAGGACCCGGGTTTGAACCCTAGCACTCAAAAAAAAAAAAAAAATTATCCATTTATTCTAATGCCCACAGGTCAAAAGAAATACCTCTATGATCTCAAACCCCCTCCATCTAACAGGCCAAGTGGCCCAGCATACTTTACACGTATGCTAAACCTTCAAGCAGGTATCTAAATCCCTGTCAAAGCTAGTCTTCGTTTCAGGCTGTTTCAAACAGGATTTAAGAGAATCCACTAGAGTGGGTGAGTGGGGAAGAATTCCCTTAAGAATTTTCCACAAAATGTCCAGTATCAGTCAAAGATAACATGGAAAGTTATTTGAGCATGTACATTGGTGCTGGGGTCTGAGCCCAGGGCCTCGGGTACGCCAAACACTTGCACTACCACTAAGCTACATCCCCCAATTCCTGGGAATGTTTTTAAAATTTAATATACTGAATTCTACATCTTTACAGATGAAATAAACTGTCCAAGAGTGGGGGAAGGACTATTAGTTATAAAAGCTTCACACATGAAGTCCTCAAAGCAAAGTTCCCCTTGAATTTTTATTTTGAAAGAACAGATGCTGAAAATATAAACTCCATCTGCATTGTCTATTCTTCTACGCCCCTTGAAGGGCAATCACATCGTGAAGCAGCTTTCAAGCCTTGTTGCTTTAGCAGTACCTGGGAGGACGCCGTGGGTCCTCAGTGGAGACAATCACGCTCTACACACACGTGCTGCTCACTGCTTTGAGCAGTCAAAACCGCAGGCAATGAACGCTGCTGCTCCACAGAACCAAGTATTCTCTTCCACAGTCAGGAAGTATCAGCTGCCGCATGAGAGTCAGATTGATTACAGGGTGTAATTGCTTAGTTGCTAGATTGGTGCTAACAACTCTTAGGACTGCTAGCTGGCCCTCTCAGTGGCCGAGGGCTTTGGCCACATATGCCCTGGTGTTACAGCATTCCACAGCCGAGACAGCTGACAGACGGGGGCATGGTCTGCAGCTTGGGAGGGTTAGAAGCAGAACCATGCGCCATCTCATCCTAGTAGCATCAGCTCATTTCACAGAGGAAACCACTGAATCAAGTTTATGACAAGTAAATCTGAAGCATTCAAAAGATTTGTTCCCCAAGAACTTTGGAAGAGTAGTTTGTACCTGCTCCCTCTCAAGTCGGTGACAGGATAGTCTGGACAGAGCCACTTAAAGGACCATCAGTCCACCAGGAATTTGCTAAACATACTCTGGCCTCCAAGACCTGCAGAATCAGAACTTTGGGAGGTAGGACCCAGGAATCTGTTGTCCTAGGCCATTCTTGACCTCATTAAAAATCAGATTGACAAGCACTGGACTTTGTAGTCCCATGGGCCAGTTCAGAAAGAACAGACTTTGTACTGGTCAAGCTTTGTAGTTCTGCTCAAAGTGAGCCAGGAAGGGACACTCAGCCCCAGAATGCCCATTCTCTAAACTGTGCACATCTCGTGAGGGAACTGATGGACAACCTGCAACAAACCTTGGTTTCCTTAATAATTCTAGAAGGATTCACTTCAGATACATTGCTCCCCGAGTGGCCCAGCTGGTCCAGCTCCAAATCCTCTGGTCAGTGAAGGACGGTGTGCTCTCACCTGCACCTCACAGGAGGGGACCAAGTCCACAAGCAAATCACCCCCCCTCCTTTTGCAGCAGGTGCCCAGATCAGGCAGCGCTGGACTCTTACCTTCTTCCAGATGCAGGGCCAGAGAGGGCCCCCCTCCTCAACCCCCATGGGCTTTCCATTCCAGTCCTGCAGAAAGCATTTGCCACTCGTTCAAGAAAGGAGTAAACCAAAGGGCGTAACTTCCTGGCTTCAGCTTCCATAAGTATAAAATGTCAGTTCCAAAAGATAACGTGGTGCTATTTTCTATAAATAATAAGCACATCCTGGCATGTGAGCCGAGATGTGAATGCCTGGAAAGTGCTGCCAGGTCCAGGAAGGACTGCAGCAGCTGAGGGAACAAGCAGCAGCCAGCTAAGGAATCTGATGTGTAGGAAACTCAAGGCACCTAAAATTGGTTCCACTGGTTTTATTCTTGGCAAGGCCTGACCAGGCGAACAACTGCATTGCTTTCCAGCCTGGATATCCGATTCCTTACCTCCTAGCAATTATCACCGTACTTCTAATTCATGCTAATTGGGATGGGGAACCAAGAGCAAGTAATTACAGAAATGCACAATTTGCCACTGAATTATGACAGATTCCTAATGAGACTGAACTGTACCCCAAGAAAAATGGAGGTCAACAGGTTCTCCCACAATCAGGGAGAGTAGCTCTTTGACATCCCTTCCTTCATGTCCCTGCCACAGTCCCAAGCTGAAAAAGAGACAAGCTCAACACAGGCCCTTGACAGCTACTACACACCATGGGAAGAAAGGAGTGTTGTCCAACTTCCCTTCACCCTTCCCAAACACTTCCTGCCTTCCTCCAGCTTGACCCCCACCCCCACAGACAGCCCAGAAACCTGGGTTATCCAAATCCAGTATCTGCATTCCAAGTCATTGAGACACCTACAGCCTTCTGTCACCAAGGACCAGAAAGCCCATTCAACACACAATCTCTACTTTCAAATGTACACACATGTAATTCAAATTAGCACTTTCTGCCATACACAGGGACAGAATTCAGGATCCATCTTGGCTCAGTCCAAGCCAAGTCCCTTTATGGTCACAGTTCACGACCAAATCCAGCAGGGTGCCCTATGGTTGTCCCTAGCAAAGTGGGGACCACAGCACTTGTGCTTCCTCTACAGAGTCCTGCCTGGTAGAGGAAACAGAGCTACCCTCCCACCCCCATCCCCATGGCCCAGGCACATCACTCCACTGTGATCACACAGTACCCGAACACAGGAATCCACCTTGACCAGCAGTGAACAAGTTGCAGGCAGAGCCACGAGACGTGGAGCAGCTCCGCTAAGACCTTCACCAAGTACAAGTGTCCTTTCGCAGCCGAACATCTCACCAACTCTTCTGCAGAAGTGCCCTACTCCAGCATAGCCTCTTACCATGATTGAGAGCCCCAATCTGCCCTTTCCAATACAAAGGCCAAGAGCCATCTGGGGTACTGGGCACCTGAGATGTGGCTACTTGAAGGACTAAGTCTTTAGTTTATTAAAGATCTTTTCAAATACACTTAACGTAATATTAGCCCATGGTTATTGGCTTCCACCAAGTCCCAGCTCTAGAGCATGTAAAAAGAAATAGATGCCTAGAACCTCTTCACATTCACAGTAACTGACAACCGCTTTGCCAGCATAACAGTACAGCGAGAACTCAGCTTCCACAGACCTGGCTTCGACTCCGACCCCTCATGTCAAGTACGGCCTCCACATCAGCTCAGTTTCCTCTGCACAAAGGAACGTTTTTAATGTCCATGTGGACAGGTATCAGTAAGAGACCATACAACTGAATCTGGTACCATGCCCAGCCCACACATGACCCATCACTCATCCTCTGCAATGTAGGTAATTACCTGTCCCCAACTCACAAAAAAGGAATGAGTAAGGAGACAATTCCTGTGACACATCCTTTGCCTCTGAAATATAAATGGAAATTTTATTGTGAAATAGCATAGGATCTGAGCAGCCCCTAGACAGGCTCCTTCGTGTTACTTTCTGTAAATATTCAGAGGACAAAAATAGAAGGCTGAACTCCATCTGCTTTTATGCTTTCAGGAGAAATCCTTACCCAGATGCTGAACAGCAGCCATCAAATGGGTTACATCTTCCATTTAATCACAGTCACCATTGCAGCCACTTCTCCAGGCCTGCAAACTTGCAGGTACTCTTTTAGAGGTCATAATGGAAAAAACAGGTTCCTACACCGTTTTCACAGATTAATTCAAATTTTCACCACTGAGGAACCATTTATACTCATGCCTACACTAAAGAGGTTTCATTCCCTTGACATATCCTATCAAATTTATGTGTGTTTATCAGAGGTTAATTTACTTGGGATACTAAAGTTTTGTTTCACTCTTCCCCAGAGCTTCTGACTCACCCAGTCCAGTGTCAAACAGATCCTATGAAGGGTGACACATCTTGCTTCATCCATGCACAGCACACAAACCCATTTGGAAGACAGCCACAGCACCAAGTTCTTTGGCCTCCGTATTTAAAATCTATCTTCTGCGTCAGATTACACTCCCCTCCAAACAAATTGTGACTCATGCTGTCACACGAAAGGGCTCTGGGAAATAAAATGCTGCTTAGGCACCAAATGCCACTAGCCGCTTCTAAACCAATTATTTTTGTCAGCAAGTAGGTGGCATTGGTTCAGCCTAGTCATGTTTTATGACAAAGAAAAGTTCCAGGTGGAGGGAAAGAAACTAGGTTGAATTCTTTCATTTGCAGCATCCTTCTCTTTCAGTTTTCTCCTGACAGCTCTTAAGAAATAGAACAAGTCAACTTCAGTTGAACAACTTGGGCTGGTCTCTCCCAAAATCTCCAGTTCACCTCTTTCAATTACACACTGAAGTGACTCTTTATTCTGGGCTCTAAAGTACAGAATTAAATTTTATTAATTGCATCATCAAGCAGAATTTTGTAATCTGAACCACAATCTGATGCCAAATGTAAAGTTAATTTGGACTGCAATAATAGCTCCTGTGAACATTAGACTAACAGATGAAAACTTCAATCGCTAGATATTGTTCACGAGGCCAATTTGCAAACAAACCAATTAAGCAATGAGCATCTTCAAATGCAAATATGCTTCCCTCAAGATTTCAGTATAAATCTTTAAATCTATAGTCTTAGGAAAATTCTCATACATCTGTATTTCTCTTATGTCAGGGTTTGTACCTTCTCCAAATTGTACAGACTTCAAAATGCTCCATCGGCAATCCCACTGAATAAAATATGGCCACATAGCAGCTAGCATCTGACCCAGACTAAGGCAAAGAATCCCACCCAGACCGAGCTTCCTCAGCACCACCAGCACCTCACAGAGGTTAAGTCACCGCAGAGTCCAGCACTAGAGTCTGAGGAAGGAGGAACACTTAAGCCTGAGAGTTTGAGGCCAGCCTAGCATCATACCAAGACGCTGTCTCTAAAAGCACTGTGTACCACATAGTAGGTACTTAGCATATGTGAACTTCCTTGGAAGTCATCATTCACTGCAGGGACATGTCAGTATCCTCATGTAACCTTTCCAAAATATTCAGAAATTCTAATGAGAAGTGCCTAGGAATCGGAACTAGCACCTTAATGTGATTCTAACAGGCATGAAAGATTGAGCACCACACCCACTAGTAAAAAGGCAGGCTTAGGCCTGCAGGCTTGCTCCATTTTAGGCCACATAAGGCAGGACTGGGAAGCAGAAAGGGGACAGCCTATCACTAAAGCTCCCACCGCTGACACCCAGAGATTGTAGTGAAGGCTCAGTGTTGTGGGCTCACCTGCAGCAGAACTTGAGGGGAAATCATACGGATTTCACAACCCCACCCAAAAAAAAGCTGAAAGGCCAAGGGCAGGCAAACCGGGAGCCCAAACAGGGATCCATAGGCCCACAGGAACCTGCTCCCACCCCAGACTGTGCAGCCAGAACCAGGGGCTCAAGACTGCAAGCGGGGAAGAGAAAGGCCCAAGAGCAGCAGCAGAACCCCTCCCCAAATGGTCAGCCCCAAGCCCTGGGGGAAGAAAAAGTCCTTCCCTACTGTAGGGGCAAGAAATGAGACCTGAAATGACAGGAGGAGACTGGCTGCCACGGGAAGCACTGCACCACTTCACCCCAAGTTCAGGGGCTGAGGATGGCCTAAGCCAACAGACTCCCTTGCCCTCCATGATCACACCAAGGAGCAAGCAACATCTGTCCGCGGGCAGGACAAGTTCAGAGAGACTAACTCCCGAGGGTACCTGAAGGCTCAGGTGGATCAGG
>PVKS010047643.1:0-12744 GCA_004027875.1 Aplodontia rufa | reverse complement strand
ATAGGATGATGTCACTGAGGAAAGACAGTAGGTTAATGTTTATCTGGAAAAGAAATTGTGGGGCGCTGTATTGTCCCCCCGGGGAGCCGATCAGGAGGAGGGTGAGTGCCGACGGCTGGAACCCAGGTCCCCCCTCGTCCGGGGACCCCTTCCCTCCCAGCCGGGGAAACGAGGCAACCACACACAGCTGATGGCAGCTGAGAATCCGTTTATTATTAAGGCATACGGGTTTTTATAGAGGAGGAGGGGAGACAGCCAAGGAATCAATAATCCTTCTAAGGGAGTTGCCAGGTGTTATGTAGATTTCAGTACAGACAAAAAAACTAGGGTACAGACAAAAACTAGGGAGTAACCTATCGTTAAGACATTTTAACCCACCCTAATCTTTAACAAAGCACGACCTAGCAGCCCTTTCAGAAGGAGCTTATGAAAATAGTCATAAGACCACACTAGGGTGGCTGATGAAATGGAGGTGAAGGTCAGACCCCAATAATTGTCACAAGGTCACTCTAGGGCAGCTGACGAAATAGAATGGTCAGACTCCAACAGAAATCAGTGCTTGCAAACAGGAAATGAGAAAGAAGTAGCACACATGATTCTGAAATAATTAGTGAAGGCTGGGTATGGTGGTACACACCTGTAATCCCAGCAGTTTGGGAGGCTGAGGCAGGAGGATCACAAGTTCAAAGCCAGCCTTAGCAACGTAGTGAGTAAACAACTTAGCAAGACCCTGTCTCAAAATAAAAAATAAAATGGTCTGGGGATTTGGCTTGGTGGTTAAGCACCCCTGGATTCAGCCAAAAGACAGAAATATTTGAGTGAGTTCATGTGTCAAATGGTGTCAATGCATCAAAAATATGAGGAACAAACATTTCCTGTTGGATTTGCAATCACATGTGAAGGGAAGTCGTGTTTTCTCTTGAGGAGGGTGGGTTGGCTGGGGCTGTGGAGAGTTGATTAGAAGAGAGTGGATGCAGATAAATTAGAATGCCATTGGATACAAGACTGCTACAAATTAGGTATTTTGTTGTAAAGGGAAGGAGTGCAATGGAGAGTAGGCTGCAGGGGGAGTCAGGGGGAGTAAGCAATGAAAGAGCTTATTAGTAATTTTAAATGGTAGCAGTGTTGCCATATTTTTATGCTTACGGGAAAGATTCAGGAGAAGAAACATTAATGACACAGGAAAAAGAGGGACTATTTGTGGGAGCAACATCCTTGAGCAGGAAAAAGTTGATGGAATCTGGTAGAGAAGTTAAAGCATTGGGCAGGAATATGGATAGTTCATCCTTAATGGGAAAAGAGGTTGGATGAGTGATGCTGGTAGACGTTGTGATGGGAGCTTGGAGGTGCTCTTCCACTTAAGTGTTTTCTTTCTTCCCCAGAGATATAGGAAGCATGACTATCATAAAAAATAAAGATGAACAAGAAATTGTTGGAGGTCTGAGGAGAGAACAGAAGGTATGAAATAGTCACATCAAGTGGGAATGTGAATGAATTGGAGTGAAGTAGGGAATATGGTTTGATTGTTGGGCAGAACTGAGAACCACTTGACCATAAATTTAATGTGACACTAGTCAACCTAGTAGTGTGTTTTTCTTCAGTGTATTTTTTTGTCCAGCCACAAGGATGAAAACACAAAGTAGGGGAAGATGAATTTTAGGGTTTGTTTCCATGAGAAAATAAGAAGTGAGAGGAGAGGCAAAGGAGTTGGAAATAAGTGCAAGAAAAAGATTATAAAGAAGGAGTGTGGACTTCAGCTGTGAGAGGATGTGAAAAGAATGATGGACATGCAACGGTGGTAAGAATTGTCAAAAGCAAGGTACGAGAATACGTTTCAAAGATGGGTGAAGGGATTTCTTAAAATCATGAGAAGAGGAGTTGACAAGGTTAATGTTTGAACATGACAGTGAATATCAGAGATAGGTCACTGAATATCCAAGGTCATTGGAAGGTAAGACATTGTAGCTGGCTGTTTTCATGCCCTGAGTCCCAGCCCTTGGTTTACCTCTGATTTCAGCAGTGGTTGCGGAAGCCCTTCCTGTGCATGCTGATGTCCTCCCACTTTGAGTACCTACTTTGTCCTTGTTTTTCTGCCTTCGGCTTTTCTCTGCAGCCTGGAGAACTCCCTCAGTCCTCACAAGGAGGCCTAGTAAAGTAGAGGAGTTTATATTTCTGGAGACAAATCTAAACCAGTTGGGAACAGAAATTGATGGATGAATGACCCAGCTTCCTTTCCAAAGGAAACATAATTCCTGAGGGTCCTCAGTGGGTGTGAGTTGATATTGTATCTTCTGGTAACTAATACAATGTCATACAATTTGATCTCAGTCTTCTTATACTCTCACTGTTACATCCTGGGATTATCTCTCAAATTAACTACCTGCATGCAAGTATTTGTCATGGAATCTATTTTGGGAAAATTAGATTAAGGAACAGAGATGCCAGGTTATTTAAAGCATCACTCAAGTAGATATTTGGAAGATAATAGTAATGTTGGAATAAATGAAGTAATCTAGGTGATACAATCTGCAAGAACGGGGAGGGGGCATTATTTAGCACAGAGCAGAGTGCCTGGTGTTTAATAATGATTTGATGTATTATTTGTTGAATTGACAATGAAGGGAGTACACTGATTCTTGAAAAATCATTCTGACAACCATCATAAGACATCTATATTACATTGCCAATAGACATCATGAAAGAGGTTGAATGGCTGGTTAAGGTCAGAAACTTACTCTCCAGTGGGAAAAATCAATCATAGTGCTTTGAATTTTCTATGGAGGGAAAGGTTGGATATTTACTGAAAATGAATGAATGGAACCATTCTATGCATCTTGGGAAACTGCAGCATAACACCCCAGACCCACTCAAGATGACTCTCTGCACATTCCTCTTCAAATTACCCAGACAATCTCTTTCTGGGTGCAGATACCTTCATAGGATGCTTTACTAGAATGCAGAGGTCTTTCTGTTGCTCTACTTCTTTTCTATCAAAGGATTCTAACTTGATGAAATATTACTGTAAATTCATTAATATGTTTACAGTCTTAATATTTGTGTTCCCTAATGAATACCTAAATGGTTTGTGAAAACTAAACAATGATGTAGGCAGTTGATTAACTTTAAACATTATCTCCAAATGAAGCACAGATTATTTATGGGGAAAGAACTGATTAATGTTGAACAGGAAAATGAGAGGAACTGATGCAACTGTTCACCATGCCATTACACCTGCAATGCTGAGTTTCTAAATGTAATGCCTTTTCTTATCTCTATAATGAAAATTGTCATTAGAAGGATGGCAGAAGTAGGTTGTTACTGCGGGTAATGAAGCAAGACATGAAACATTTGAGCACATACTTGTAAAATTGTATTTATTGGTAGAAAGGAAAATTGGTTCATTTATATCTTAAAGACACCAATGTACATATTAAAGGCAACATATTCTGTTTTATTATTCTAAATACTTATAAATGTTTGTACAGATCAGGTCATTTGCTTTTAAGTGTCTGATACTAAGAAAGAAAATAGTTTAGAGTTAAAATTTATTTCTCATGGATTTATACATATCAAAATGATATAGACCCCAAATATATAACTTGGCCTATATATTATCTATGTACATCTCCACCCAGAAGAAAATGCTTCTGAAATTTCTTGGGTATTTCACTTGGTTCTTTGTAGTAAATATGGAAAAGCACATATATAATAAAACTTAAACTGTCCATTGTTTCACCTCAGATCATTGCTATGATCAGAATATTATATTTTGGGGAGGACATTTTGAGAATTTGAATTGAAAGTCAGTTTGCCTGAAGGATTTATCTAGTTCTTTGAGTGAGAAAGGAATTTACCTTAAGGAAATAGCTGGCTGGCTATTTCCTTAAGCTGAATGGCTGAACTGCTATAACAAATTGTAAACTAAGTGTCTTATAAACAAAAAAATATCTATCACAGTTTTGGAGGTAGAGGAAGTCCAATATTGAGGAGCTGGCAGACTTGGTGTCTGATAAAGGGTCCCTTCATGATTAATAGAGGGGTTTTCCTGATTAATAGAGGGCAGCTTCTACCAATGTCCACACATGCTAGAACAGGGTTCTCTCTGGGGCCTTTTGTTTTTTTTTGAGTTTATTTTATTTTTTCATCTTCTGTTTTTTTGTTTGTTTGTTTTTCTTCCACTTAGTTGTGTATGTGGTGCTGGGGATTGAACCTGGGTCCTCACGAATGTCAGGCTAGTGCTGTACTGCTGAGTCACCTCTCCAGTCCTATGGGGCCTCTTTTATAAGGGCAGGAATTTCATTTGTGAGGGCTCTGATGCTAATATTAAGACCATTGCAGGTACTTAGGATATTTGTTTTAGTATTGTGAATAATAGTTTTAAACCAGAAAGGATATGTAAAGTCATTTGCTAGATTTATCATGGTCTAGGTATGCAATCAAACACTAAATGGTCAATAAAAATTATATTGTAAAATATTTACTTTAAACAAAGGCCAGGTGCATACACACAAGAATATTTAATGACATCGAAAGATCTTATATTTACAGTTGAATAAAAACAGTATAGTTGGGGATAGTAATCCATAATGTCATGTGTATGTATATATGTACGCATAAGCACTTTTGTGCATGTATCTGCATAGAAATGATCATAGGTATTACCTACATTTTTTTGTGGTGGTTATCTTTGGGTGGTGGGTGTTGTAACTTCTTTTTGTTAACTGTATTTGAAATTTTTCTATAATAAATCAAGGTTTTTTAAAATGATTTTGAGCAATTATGGGTAAGAAAAAGCATATACATACTTTAAACCTCTAAGTGGAGGTGTTAAGATATGGAACCTTGAGAGAAGGACATATTTATCAAAGATTTGATAATCTTATATTATAAAAATTTCAAATATAAAAAATATTTGAATATCCCTATAAAATCTTCATCCAGAAATTTGATGAATATACCTGGAGATAGCCAAAGAGCTCAGAGAAGGAGATATGGTGATAAGTGGACAAAATTTAATTGACAATAGTGCTTAAAGCCAGACCTAGTCTCACAGAATCGATAGAAAGTGACTCCCATTCAGAAATGGGTCCCCAGAGGGGTGGCTCGCTGTCCATTCCATCATTCTTCTCTGGAGAGTTTGTGACAGAAACTGAGAAGACAGGGATGTGGCTGACAGAGTTGCAAACGTTAGTATTCTTCAGCTGTTATTATAGGAAGCTTTGTTTATTTAATAAGCTGCAAAGTTCCTCTTTCAAATAGCTCTTAAGAGAGATTGAATATAACAGTCAAAACTTACCGTAAATACTTTATTTTCCATTTTAAAAATGTACATAAAGGTGCTTTATGGGAGAAAAGGAGGTTAGAGAGTAATGGAGGGGGTTATTGTTGGTGGTGCGGGTAGTAGGGGGATTTGATCAACCAGAGAGTATGTTGATATCTGAGGCATTAGTCTGATACCTGATACATATGAGATGGTGCAAGAAGGTGAGAGAGAGTACAGAATGGGTGGGCAAACTTTTTCTGTAAACAGCAAGCTAGCAAATACTTTAAGCTTTGAGGACCATAGTCTCTGTCACAACTACTTGTCTTCCATTGTAGCACTTGATTATCTATGGACTATGCTTGAATAAAGAACCTACTGGTGTTCCAGTAAAAGTCCACTTACAAAAATAAGTGGCAGGCTGGATTTCCTCTGCAGGCTGTAGTTTGCTGACCCCTGGTCTAGACTTAACAGTAAGAAAATCATGGACAAAATGTTAATCATGCTGAGCAAACTGAAATGTGCTGTGTATATAATCTTTGCAGTAAGACTAGCACACAAAACTGAGAAAATGTTATTTTAATATTTAAAAGATATTCTCATTTAGCAAAATGAGTTGCCAGCTTTGATAAATGAATGAAGTTCCACTATTCATCTGCATTTAATTTTCTTTTTATCTAACTTGTTAATGGAAATAAAAAGATCAACCAACATTTATATCTAAACTCTGGGAGCAAGTTTACCAGCACACCACTGCTTTCTGCCCGAGGGGTCCAGGGGCTCTCACACCTTCTGTTGCAACCTCTGCTGAGCCCTCTGATTATCTTGCAGAGATGGGGATGCTAATTTCTAAAATGGCACTAGCCAGGTCTGCTCCCAGGTAACTCTTTCTTACTATACAGAGCATGTTTCAGCTTCTGTTGTTGAGGAGGTAAAATTTAATTTCTGGTAGGTCAACCCATTATATATAAGTATGCTTGATTTTGTACTTGACAAATAAAAATTCTATGTTTACCATGGCTTGAAATATGTTCCAAGCTGTAGTTTGCTGACCCCTGGTCTAGACTTAACAGTAAGAAAATCATGGACAAAATAATGCTGAGCAAACTGAAATGTGTTGTGTACATAATCTTTAACTATATCATGTGCAAGTAGTGGGGAGAACATTCTCTCAGTCGCTAGAAGAGTTCCTCATTGGAAGAATGTCTCTTGTTTCAATAAATCATTTTAAGGAGCTACTTTTTTGTGAAAAGATGGGTCTCAGGGTGAGTGGATGAAAGGGTGACTGGCTGGGAATGAGAAAATGAGTGGATGTTGTAACTCCTACATACCAAGTGCTATTCTAGGCATGCGGATAGAGTGGGGAGCTGGACTAAGAAGGAGCTTCCTGCATTGAAATACTTATTTTTAATTTAGCTGGAAGTGGATAAAGAAGAATTTCAGGGGGGCTGGAGCGGTGGCTCAGCGGTTATGGTGCTTGCCTGGCATGCCCAAATATGCGAGTTCAAACCCCAGCACCGCACACACAACGAAGTCTCAGAACAATGAAAGCCATGTGAAAAACTAAATAAAAAATTGATTCTCTCTGTCTCTCTCTCACACTGTCCCTTCTTTCTTTCTTTCTTTTTTTTAAAAAAAGAATTCCAGGTGCAGAGAAGAGAGAATTCAGCAGAGGCAGGATATGATTGCAAGCGATGAATAAAATGAATTTAAGCCCTGCAAGGATCATTTGTGGTAGTGGTAAGGGACAGAGAGAGCATTTGCTCTCCTATATGGCATGGGCCAAGGTTTAAACAAAATAGATGATTCAGGAGACCAGATACAGCTGGCCTTGTGTCATCCTCAATAATACAGATAGCTCCCTCTCAACCCCCATAGTCCTTTTCTTTACTCACTCTCTCTGCCCCCACCAAGTGGCACAGTAAGGGATATTCTGTAAGATCTTGATCTAATTATCATTGGAAAGATGCCATGAGTGGTGCTTATGTTACATATGTATGTGACTGAAATGAGAGACTCTTGCCTGGGACCACAATGATGTGATTTAGTGCCACTTTGAGGCTAATGCTTCGGAAATGCGATAGGACATTGATACACCTCTACAACATCAAACACCCATGCTGTATATTTTGGCCAGCATAGCTGCTTGCTTCCTGAAAGTTTGGACTGAATCTCTTCACAGTGCAGTGAAATGTCTTCCTGAATTTAGTATTTGCACCAGCCTACTTAAAATCTGCCCAATGCAAGAAACAGTGGGGAAGATTCTTCCAGAACAAGAACTGTGTCCTGTGACTAGTTACTGTCAACCCCTAGAAAACTGCATTCATTCTTTAGTGCTAAAGCATGCCAGTAAATATTTTTTCTTATTTTCAAAGAAAAAAATGTTATGTTGAATCTAAAGTTTAGAATTATGTATGCATGTAATAGAAACTCTAAGTTAAAAAAGAAACGCTTAGTCAGACATTTCTTTGTAGTTTAAAAGTAAGTTATCTAGCTTTTTCAGCTTAAATGGAGATTTTACTGAGTGCTTTCTAGACAAGCTTAACTTCAGGTTAGGTTTATGTGTTAAAATCCTCTAGCTTCATCCAAATACTCACCATAAACACATAGAATGAAATTTGAATTTGTTTGGAAAGTACATATATTTTCTTCATGCTACCCTTTTCATGATGGTGCATTGTAGACATGACTTTTGATAATGTTAACTACAGAAATCCTTGACGTTTGTTAAGATTTTTTTTCCCCTTGAAAATGCACTTCAACAAACTAGCCACTGGATGTCACTGGTGTAACACACAGATGGGAGCAAATGCATTTGATTCTTAGAAGAGCAGAGTGAAGGTTCACTATGACAGCTTCAGCCTGGTAGCCACACATTTGCTTAAAAATGAAAAATGAGTGAAAGAGATTTCTTAATGCGATCCAGTTATAGGTCTACTTATATCACTCAAGGAACTTGGGATCAGGCAGGCATGATTTGGGCAATTTTTATTATTTTATTACTCATCTATCTTCCTGAATATTTAGGTTATAAAACCTACATACTGTCTTTTTTTTGGGGGGGGAGTGTTCCTGTTGTATTTATTTTGAAGACTTATAAGAAAGCGTGCATTTTTTCATACTGTGTCTCTGAGCCTCCATGGCTTTGACAAACCTGCTAAAAATCATGACTCACAAAATACACAAAAGAGGGGAGTAGTGCCAGTTGTATTTTTCAGAAATTACCTTTATAATAGGTTGGCATAACCAAAAGAGTGATAGGGTCCCCTGTTAGCAAAATGACAGTCATTTATCTTCCTCAGCCATCTGCTGGCTAGTCTTAAACCATTAGAGGGAGATTTCTTTGTAGGCTTGAGTGGTCAAGAAAGAAATGTGGCATTTCTTTGGCCTAGAGTGGCCACTTCCCTCTCCCCCTCAATTGCTTTCTCAGTGGCTTTGATACTCCCTCATGGTTGCACACCCTCCTGAGGGCATGGCATAGCCTTCAACTCCTCATCCCTCTAAACTGCATGTTCAAAAGGATGTCTCAGGCTGCATCCCACAGTCTTCATTAGCTCAGCTCTGGAGTAAGATGGTCCTGGGTCTTAGCTAGGTCATGCCACTTGATGGGACTTCTGGTGGTTTACTGGATCTGTTTGACCTCTGTAAACTGGGTTTAATCATTCAAATCTGGCAGATTCTCTGAGAAGATTAAAGAAGGTGTAGAATGTGCTCAGCACAGTATTATTGGTATTATCTGAAACATGACAAGACTGCAGTTTGTTTGAACAGTTTTGAGACAGAATTAAAGAGAATACACAGAGCAGGTATATAAAAATAATCGGTGAAGGGTTTTCTTTCTGGTAAATATTTAAAATAATTCCAGAAATAATTTTTAAAGTTTGTTTTTTGCAAATATTTAAAATAATTCTCATGATTATTATTGTAATTTTTAACATATATGCTAGATTTGGTTTCAAAATGCAAATATAGGCAGGGATTAACTCAATGGTAGAGTGCTTGCTTGCCTTGCATGCTTGAGGCTCTGAATTCTACTTTCATCATTGAAAAAAAGTATGTATGTCCTGTTCATGACTTGTGAGCCTTTATGATCTACTATAGATGAAGCATTTTGACAAATATAAAGGAAATACATTCAGTTGACAACTCTAGAAACAAATTTACAATAGTACTTTTTCACATAGCCTCACTGTGTTAGTCAGCTTTTTTGCTGCTGTGACCAAAAGACCTGACAAGAGCAATTTTAGGAGGAAAAATTGATTTGGCACTCACAGTTTCACAGGTCTCAGTCTGTAAACAGCTGGTGGATTCCATTGCTTTAGGCCAGAGGGGAGACAGAATATTTTGGCAGAAGGGTATGACAGAGAAAGACTAAAGTAGGCTCACCAGGGGATGAAATATAAACCCAAAGGCATGCCCCCAGTGAGCTTCCTCCTCCAGCCACACCCTGCCTGCCTACAGTTACCACCCAGTTTAATCCCTATCAGGGGATCAATGCACTGATCAGTGTGAGGCTCTGGTAACCCTATCATTCACCTCTGAATTTTCTTGCATTGTCTCACACATGAGATTTTGGGGGACATGTTACATCTAAACCATAATAAGCATCTTAAATACACTGGATATGGGACACTTAATAATGTTAAAGGTGTAATTGAAACAATACATTTAGAAGTAAATAAATAGCTTATATTATATATAAATATGTGACCAGATATGCATTGTATTGATCTGTGTCTCTTCAGGATAAACTATTATTTCAGTGGAGTCTGTTGTGACATGTGGGGTATTGTGGAGAAATACAGAATTGTGTGACATAGGTAAACTTCACTTTCTCATATGGGAAGACTACTATTTTGAGCACATGTTTTTGAGGGACAGATATTTGAATAGCTTCTCAGTCAAATTCTGGTGCTGGTCAGATTTAATATTGAATATAAAACCTTAAATTGTATTCCACACTGTTAAAGTAGTGGATATTTACACAAATATAATTCTAAATGTAATTCTTCTCCAGGTACCTGTTTATAAATCAATGAGATGAAAGAGGAACAGTTTTGTTTTTCTCAAGTTATTGATTTCAACTATATTCTAAGTTCCCTTTCCTATTCTTTAATAACATCTTAGGTCCTCTAATTTTCAGATAACTTATAGCTATTAAAAATCATCCTACTACAGTTTAAAATTTTCAAAGTTCTACATTGGTGGTTCTCAAACTTCAGCATGCATCAAAGTCACCTGGGGAAGGGGCTTGTTAAATATATAAATTATTGGGTCCTAGACCCAGCATCTCTGATTCAGGTCTGAGAAAGAGCATGAAAATATTTCTTCTAACTTCTTAAGTAACCCTGGTGCGGCTCTCTGGGGACCACCTTATGTGCATCTCTTTCCTCTTGCATTTTCTAGGTGTTAATTCTCTAACCCTCATGTGAGAGTAGGAAGAAAGAAAGGGAAAGGGAAGACCTCTTCTCCTTCTGTGGCCATTGCTGTGGTCCTCTTCGGATGGTTGCTGCTCTTGGGAACTACTACTGGCCTTTGATGTCTTCTGATCTTTCAGTGTTCAAGTGCTGGCTCTTTTGGCCCATGTCATATGTGGGTTCTTTGAGGGATCCTGAGGAGCATGTGTCTCTCCACTGCACAGTTTCCTGATGTGATAGATTCTGCTGTGGTTTGACCCTCTGCACCTGTTTTCTTACTCTTGGTGGTTCACCCATCCTGTTGTTGCTCTGAGCTCTTCTAAGCCTCTCCACAAGATTGGCAGAGTAGTCTATAAAGACCCAAATTGGATCACATTCTTTCTAGCCTCTCTCCTCCTATATCCCATCCTTAGCCCCTGGCTTATTCCTTCAATGACACCATGAAATTTACCTCCTTACTGTGGTCACCAAGGCTCTGAATGATCTAACTCTTGCCTCCTTTCCAATAAAGGTTGTTTATGCAAGCCTCCTATTCATGGTGCTTCCATCCTAAAGATCTTCCTTGGGTCCTGGCCTTCCCATCTGTCCTTCTGCCTGAACTGTTCTTTCCAAGGTCTTAACATGAGTAGTCCATTTTCCTCCTTAGTCTCTGTTTAAATATCACACCTTTCACCATCTAGTATTAAAATGGCTTCTTATCATACTCTCTCATGACACTCCATGAGGCTTTTTGTATTTTTAACTTTGCGTTTATATTTATTTGATGCTTGTTTTCCCACCAGATGATTAGCTACATTACAGAAGAAATCTCCACTGTGTACTCAGGGTCTAGATAATAATTTCCATGCAGTAGGTATTCAGTAAATTTTGACTGCCTGAAAGAATGAGTGCAAGAATGAAGGAAGGTTCATCTGGGTTGGTCTCAAGGTTCCAGGCAGTCTTTACTCAGAGCTGAAGGTCAAGTGGACAGCACTTTAGACAAGTCATCGCAGAGGAGATAATGAGCTGGTTTTGGGGCAGACCATCACAAGAAAGACTTATTTTTCTGGGAAGCTTATATCTGTGCTAAAAATAGGATGTATTCTCTAGTATAACTGATTTTCATGAAAAGTAGTGCAAAAGCATTTATTAATAGTTCAAGCTTTTCACTCAGTCATGATGATAATTAGGGTCCTCTAAGAAGCTGCCACCATCAGGAAATTAGAAGTAAAAGAGATATTTTTTCAGGGAAACACTTGTAAAGGAAACTGAGTAATCCAGGTAGAAGGGAGAACTCTCAGATTGCAATTTAAATGTAACTCCTGTGAAGGACAGATGGAAGGAACCTTGGATGAGAAAACTCTTACACTGCAGTGCAGTTCTGAGATAGTTTTGGCAAAGTTAATGGTCAGTCCTCCAATTTTTATGGCTCAGACAGTGTCACATCTTGCAGATATGGGCCCCCTTCAATATCGTAGCCTCATTGAGTCATTGGCTGGAGCAACTTCTGGGAGGTGCAGAGTTGGAGCAGACATGGTGGTGGATTCAAAGCACAGCTGCTGATGTCTTCAGTTGGTAATAAACAATAATAGGAGATCTGACAGGTATGTTTTTTTTGTCCTTGAATTTTTTTATTAGAAGAATATAGAAATACAGTTGAGGGGGAAACATTATCAAAACATTAGCAATCAATGGATATAAACTTTGTTATCGAGGGGAAAAGCCAGATCATGGATAACCACCTTGGATTTTACCTATTGCGGTTTCCCCCAGAAGAACTCATGCATTAAATGGGTAGTTCGTGGAGGAATGACATCGGTTTCTGGGATGGTTCCCCCATCTTCCCAATCTCCAGACTCCTATGAGTTCTTCATATACCCTCCCCCCTCCCCATCCCCCTCCCTACACCTCCAAGTATCCTATAGAGCCATCCCCCTAATGCTCTGAAAGTCATTCAATTTGCAGTTTTGTTAGGTTAGCTCCAGCCCTACTGCTTCCCCATAAATGCTAGCATCAACAGATGAGAGAAACCATTCAGCCCTTGAGTCTCTGAGATTGGGAGACTTCACTAAGCATAATTCTATCCAT
>PVKS010047642.1:0-12745 GCA_004027875.1 Aplodontia rufa | reverse complement strand
AGATAAAACATGAGACTATTTTCTGTCATCTGCAGAAACTAGAATACAATTGGAAACAGTATGATAGATGGTTAAGCTAATAATAACCTCAACATGTATGAATTTTTACCCAGACAGGGGGAACCTTGCCCAGGATGCTGGGGTATGTAGGGAGGGGGGCAGGGAGGCGGGGAGGAAGTAGGAAGGATATCAAGGAGACTGGAGGGAGGGAGTATGGGGGAATCAACTCAGAGGGGAGCCTTCAACTTTCCATGAGAAGTCCAATTAACATGGGGGTTTAATAAGGGGAAACATGGAACCATAGGGAACCCAAGGGGGGAAACCATGGAATGACATCAGCCTTGGCTTGCTCTATCATTATATATTTGTTCTTGATTGTTTGATAATGATTCCCTCCTAAATGTAAGACCATATTTAATGAATTAAAAAAAATGAGACTTCAAAAAATCTGTAGATTAATTAGGTCTGGAGTGGTAGCTCAGCAGTAGAGTGCTTGCATGGCATGCACGTGGACCCAGATTCAAACCCCAGCACCACATACACAACTAAGTGTCAGAAAACCAAAAACCAAATGGAAAGACAAAATCCAAAACTAACTTAGCCATTTACCTGGGTATGGTGGCAAATAACTCTAATCTCAGTGACTCAGGAGACTGAAGAAGGAGGATTGCAAGTTCAAAGCCAGCCTCAGCAACTTAGTGAGGCCCTAAGCAACTTAGTGAGACCCTGTCTCAAAATAAAATATAAATAGGGCTGGGGATGTGGATCAGTGGTTAAGTGCCCCTGGGTTCAATCCCTGGTACTCCTCCTGCCCTCCAACAAAAAAATCTCTGTCTTAGGGATGAGTCAATCTATGCTCCAGACTTCTTTTTCTTTTAATTGTAATTATTAACATATATTAATTGTATAAATTAATGGATTTTCACTCTGACATTTATATGCATGCATATATTGTTTCTTGATCACGTCTGCCTTTCCTTTGAGTTCTTTCCTCTCCTCTGCCTTTGGTGTACTTTGTTGGAAAAGTAGGAAGTGTTGAAGGATCCGTTTAAAAGTGTAAACCTTGAGGCTTATTTCTCTTCTAGTTTGTCTTTTCAGGCTTCTGACATTTAAGCTGACAATTGCTTTGACATCAGACAGTGACTTACAAAGCCCATCTAGATCAAGGAGTAAAGAGGCCAGAGGCTGCCCAAACACTGTTAGGATACCAACCAGCAAGGGCATTTCCTGGAGTGCCTATTACAATGCCTTTGACATTTAAAAAAAAGACAAAGGTCCCAACTTAACATGTATGGGAAAGAAAGACCTCTAGTGAAAATGAATTAACACAGAAATATCATGATTCTCCAGTGGCAGCTTATGTTGGGCAAATCTTGGTTTTAAATAATGAACATTATTAAGGATGTAATATGATGATATCCTTAATATATTCCACACATGTAGTAACCTGCAGATCATCAGCACCCATTGAAACGGAAAATTTCCTTTTTCCTAATCAAGGAAAGATATGGAGTACTAAAATAAAAAATTTGTTTAGATTTAGTTTGGCAAGTCATGTCATGAGGAAAGATCAAGAGATCTTCTGAATAAGAAAGTGAAATAGGAAACTGTAAGACACCTCCCCCATGCCACCAAGTTATGTCCTCATTGGTTATTCAAGATGTTGTAGATTCTCAGGAAATGGAACCCACATATTAAAATGTAAGTACAAAACAGCTAGTGAGACCCAAAATAATAAAGACTTTGGCCTCCTTTAAGACAGGAAAATCATGAACTGGATGTATATTATTTTTCTATCAGAATGAAAATTTTCTATATTGGATATGTTTGAACCTTAGTTCTTTGTCTTTAACTGGCTTTTCTTAGTGTGAATTTTAAAATCTGTGCTTAACAATGGTACATTTGTGGTACATTGGATATCATCTCTCCATTTTGCATTCATTGCAGACAGAACAGAAAACTAAAAGAAAAAACTTGACCTTTTCTCTTTTAAACCTCTTAGGTATTTTGCAGGATATTAAATGTTTTAGATTTGTTTGTAGATCACTACCCTATCGTTCAATACATTGTTCGGTGGTGGCTTGATTTCTTTTAAAATGATGTCTCAAGTATCACAAACTGGTTCCACCTTACATGCTGTTTATCAGCATGTTTCACACGATTTTATGCTGTTCCTTTTGGACCTCTTATTTTAGCCACTTCCAAGTGGCATTAATCATTTCCGTTTAGCCAGCATAAACCAAATAGTTCATGGGAAAACCCAGGTGTGTTTATTTCAGGAGGGAATCCTGGTATGAAGGTCACCCAGGATTACCTGTGTTGATATCTTCCGCACCACTCGGAACACAATAAAACCGTTCATCTCTTTTCTCTCTCCAGCATGATTTAACTGTAGCAATTCATTAAGTGTCACTGTTTTTTATGGGATGTTGAAGCCATTCCAATTTCAGTGGCAGAGATACAACTTGGCATGATTTTAGATATTTTTCATGGAATAAAATGATTACTTGGCTGAGATAAAGTCTCAGTCTGCTCACGGAAAGTGTTTAGTTTGGCCAGACTGTTCCATTGTCCATTGTTCATTCTAGAGAATCTGTCACTCCACATTGTAATCACAGAACTCTCAGGAAGGCTTTATTTTTGCTTCCTGTCTTATCTCTTAAGACTACTGCAAATTCATTGGAGAACATAAATGAAAAGTCATTAGTAAATGACTATTTACATCAGTTAAATTTATATGGTTTTGGAAGAATTTTGTATGGTTTCCAGTTGGTCCATTTAAGTTTGCTATCTGTAAGAAAAACATTTTTGCTTCTAGTTGAAGCATAATTTAATCTGGTACCTCAAATATTTATTTAGTTCTCATTTATGGAACCATAACCATTGGTTATAGATAAATTTTAACACCTAAAGATTATCATGTCACATTTTTTTAGGATGTATAATGTTTTAGGATGTATAATGTTGTATCTAATTTAAGATTTAGAGTAATTTGATAAACTCTTGCCCTTGGAATTGCAAGATTACAATCCATAGGGCCTGTTAAATATCATTTAGTTTCGCTCTCTGTACTGTAGTATGGAGGCCCAGAGGATTAAATAGTACTTCTCAGGTCACAGAGCTAGTTGATGGATGGCATGGCCAGAACCAGAACAGAGCTCTCCTGGCTCCTGGTTCGTCTTTCTGCTAATTCACACTGCTGTGTTCTTTCCCTCCTTTTCTTTTACTGTATTAACAAAACTTAAAATTTGAGTCTTTAAGATGGTCTGTTTTTCTTATTAGGAATTTTTATGTAGGTGTGAGAATGCCCCTCAGAGTCCTAAAGAACGAACATAGTTACCAGTCTCCCCTCCGTGTTGCTTTCTTGTAAACCTAAAGCGTTTAAAATGCTTGTATTTTTTTTAGCAATTTGCACCTTGCTCTTTTCTTTTCTCTCAGTTTATATCTTACTTTGTCTTAGTCTGAGCTGCTATTTTTTTTTTTAAAAGACTGTAGACTGGGTGGTTTACAAACAGACATTTCTCACAGTTCTGGAGGATGGGAAGTCCAAGGTCAAGGTGCCAAAGGACTCAGTGACTGGTGAGGGCCATTGCTTATAGAAGACACCTTCTTATAGTGTCCTTCCATGGTAAAGGACACATAGCTAAGCTCTCTGGGATCTTTTTTATAGAAGCACTAATACCTTTCTTATTTTTTGGTGGGGGAGTACTGGGGAATGAACACAGGGTTGCTTAACCACTGAGCCACATCCCCAATTTTATTTTTTATTTTGAGACAGAGTCTTGTTAAGATGATGAGGTTGGCCTTGAACTTGTGATCATCCTGCCTCAACCTCCTGAGTCAACCACCCCATTATAAGTGTATTCCTCTTGTATGAATATTGGGGCAATGATATGATAAATACTTAGGTCTATAAGGCCACAGCCTTAAGATGGGTGGGGTCTCCTCTGGTGGTAAGGTGATTGCTCATATACAAAACAATTTATTTTAACTAAAGCAGAGCCGAGACTCTGGATTAGATAGAGTTCATAGCCTACTGGTCTGCTGTTTCTTGCAGAAGCAAGATGGTAAATCAACAGAGTAGGTGGAGGCTTCTTTCTGAGCCTTCATGTCTTTCTTTTAGAATAAGAGGGATCCAACTATCTAGTTTTGTGTTCCTGGATGCTGGGAACTGGGAATGAGGATGGGATTGGGCTAGTATTCACAAATAGTAAGTTACTTCTGATGTGCCTAATAATCCAGTTTCATGCCAATATCTAAGTTAATTTTTCTTTAGACATGAACAAGCTCTTTTATGAATGCCATCATTTTGTTCTATTTGGAGTATTAAAGGAAAAGAGGAATCCATTCTTGGGCCACCATGTCAAAAGTGTATCAACTCTACCTCTTCGTGGCCTAGGAATGGTTGCAGAAATAATTAGAAGAAAAGTCTGAAAGGGAAGGTGAACAATAGAGGGTACAGTTAGGATTATGAGGTCTTGCTACCTCATCCATTTTGAAGGTTCTCCCTCCATTGCCAATCTTGTAGGATAAGAAGTTTGTTTTTATTAGCTGGGTGCAGTGGTGCATGCCTGAAATCTCACCTGCTCAGAAGGCTGAGGCAGGAGAATCTCAAGTTCAAGGTCAGCCATGGCAATTTAGTGAGACCCTGTCTCAAAATTTAAAAAATAAAGAAAAAGGGTTGAGGCTATAGTTTAATGATAGAATGCTTGCCTAACATGTATGAGCTCCTGGGTTCAACTCCCCAGTATCCTTTTTAAAAAAAAGTTGATTTTTATTAGGTAAATAATCTATTTTCTTGTATCTTTGGTGCTGACCAAGTTAAATCCTCTCAGATAATTCCTTTGATTTATTTCCAAGAAATACTTCTGTCTTCATTTTAAAAACCAAATACCAGAGAACATATTTAGTTTTATTAGTTACTCATACTGTTCATAAAATGGTCAAGTTCTTTACTTGAACTGACTCCAATGTGGGAAAGAAACAAGGGAGAGGCTGTCTCTTCTTCCAGAGATAGGCCACATGCTCCCTGGAAATCCTTGCTTTGACCCAAAGACAACCTCTCTTGAGATTGTCCTCATTCCTCCTTGAATCTGTATCTACGTTCCCAAATAAACCTGTCTATGCCTTTGGGAACAAAAACACAAGGGCAAGATCCTGAAACACAGAGGTATAATGGAGTAAAATTAGAGTTGTGGAAGAAACCTAAGGAAAGTAGAGGGAGGTAGAGTTTAAGAAAAACCCTTGATTCTGTAAACTTTTGCCTAAAAAGTTCCCATTCATCTCATATGATATAGTGTTTCCTAAATTGGGCCCAATAGGATTCTATCCTTTTAAGAAGTGTGAACAAAGACCTTAGAGCTAAAATAGATCACGTGGCCCAAAGGGGCAAATAACCAAAGAGGGCCAGACACAGAAGAATTTCTCTGAAATGAAAGATAGAAACTAAACAAGTAGAAGAGGTAACTGAAAGAGAGGCTTGGCAGGGAGAAAGAACACTCCAAACATCTCTCATTAATTTATTATGAAAAACACAAGAAAATATCCTGTCCATGAAAAAAAGAGCAGAATAAAGATCGATTTTTAAAACCCCAGGAGAAGCTTAAGTCATGGCCTCAGTAGGACGAATGAGAAATATAAATAAGAATATCTTCTAGAAAAAGGAGCAAAAAGATGAAGAAAAACAACAAATGAAAGAATATTAGGAAAAATTAGTGAGCTGGTGTAATGTCTACCATTCAGATAATAGACATTCTAGAAAGAACAAACAAAATAAACAGAGGGAAAGAAATCATCAAAAAATAGCCCATAACATTTTCCTCCAACCCAAAGGACTTGTTTCTTCGTATCCGGTGCCTACTAAGTACCCCCCCCCAAAAAAAGTGAACCCACATCACACATCATAGTGAAGTTCATAACACTGAAGACAAGGAAAAGATTCTTCAGACCTTCAGAGAGGGAAACAACACAGCTTCAGTGAGCAGTGTCCTGGAAACTGAAGAAAAATTTCTAACTTAGAATTCCTTATCAAATTATTGATGCAATGGAGGGATAGAATCTAAAGTTTTCATGTATGAGGAGTCTCAAAATAATCTATTTCTCACAACTCATTGCTTAAAAAGCTATTTGATTTCCAAATAAAGGATATTAAAAGAAGTAATTGGAAAATATAAAAGAGAATAAAATAGGTGAAAGAAAGAAAAATTAGAGGCCAGTTTTACTTTTGAACTGAGATGCAAAAATCCTAAACAAAATACTACTGAATGAAGATCAGTACAATATAAACAAGATGGATTAACAGAGAATAAAAATGATCGAATTATGCTATGTATACATATGAATATACCATAGTGAATTTCACCTTTATGTAAATCTTGGAAGCATTAATTTAAAAATAAAACTATAAATCAATAGAAGGAAGACCAGTTGAGTAAGGGGACTGGTGGGTGGTGGAAAGGGGAAGTATGGGGACTAAAGTGGAGCAAATTATATTCCATGTTTGTACGCTTATGTCAAAATGAACCCCAATGTTATATATAACTATAATGCACTAATAAAAACACTTTTTAAAAAACAAGACAATAAAAAAATAAATAAAACAAGAAAATCAATGTTATCCACCATATTAAGAAAACTTAGGGACTGGAGTGGTGGCTCTGCAATTGGAGCGCTTGCCTGGCATGCTCGAGGACCTGGGCATGTTCGAACAGTGTCACCACATACACAGCTAATTGTTGGAGAAACAAAATCCAGATGAAAACCTAAATAAAGTTGATTCTCTCTTTCTCTCTCACACTTTCTCCCTCTCTGTCTCAAAAAAAAAAAAAAGAAAGAAAGAAAGAAGGAAAAAAAGAAAGAAAGAAAACTTATATGATAAACACCAAAGAGTGAAAGAGTGAATTTCTAGTTTTTGCTAAGTAGGTGGAATCAGAATCATTTTTTTGTATTGTGATTTCTGTATTTTCCTCCCTAGCATTTTACATTCGGATCAGTCTGGTTTTCGATCAAGAAGCACATGAACCCTGTGAGCATGCCAAACAGGATGTTCATGGTGCGTCTCTTCACCCAGAGCAGGCCCAGATTAGCAGGTTCCCCATTCTCTGTCTGCCATTTAGGGTACTTAAAAACTTGTGAGGACCATCAGTTTAATGATCCTTAATATGCCTTATAAGAGAAAGATAAATTGATCCAAAATACACTGCCTGCTTTTTAACCACAAGAGACAAAACAAAATACAAAGAAATCTTAATGCATGCACATGGTGCATGCTATCCCCTACTCCCAAGCCAATCTGAGGGGCCAGTGACCAAACCTTCAGTGGAGTTCAACTGAGACCTAATTAACACTTACTTTTGCAGAAGCCTCTTTCCTCTAACACTCTTTCCCTAAACTCTGCTTTGAATTCTTTAACCTGAATTAAGGTGTTGACCTCCTGCTTATCTCTTTCATATATCTAGTTTAGACAAGCCAAGAGAATGAATCTACCAAATATTATTTTTAATTGTTTTTTTAAAAAGGTTAAAGATGCTTGCCTCAGCTGTGCTTTCATAACTAAATTATTAACTGCCAAAGGGCAGACACTTTGCCTTTTATATTAAATTTGGGGAAGAATAGAACAATAGCAGCCATAGCTGGAGGAGAATTAAAGTCTGCTTATTCCAGCTGCTCCTTTAGTTCTCTTTAAAATTTCTCCCATTAAGCGTTCTCAAGCCTGGGCTACAGCACATCAAGGTTTGTTGAACTTGATTGTGCACAGCAGGACAATTAAAAACTATCCACCAATGGTGCTGGTGTGATAAGCACACTTCACTAAGAAAAATACACGTCGTCAATTCTTTCTTTCTTGTCACCTATTAACAGTCTTAGGGGAGAAGAATGGGGAGAGAGATTGCATTTCAAAATACGTCTTCCACTCTATTTCTAATGTTTCATTTAAATTCAGGACACTGTCCCCAGATAGGATGCTTGTGACATACTCATATATATATTCCAAAAAGGACACTAATAAGCTCACTTTCTGAAGGTAGCCAAAGGGCAAAGACCTAATTTTCATCACCTTAGAGGTAATGTTATTTACCTCCTTTTAGTAGAACATGTAATTTTAAATTGGTTTTTGCTTTTTGCTTTCTCCCAGGAGAAGGTTAGATAGGCTGTATTTATCTCTCCTTTTCTGCCCAATTCTCCTTGTGACCACAGGCACAGATTTTAAAACAACTGCCTGTGTTTGCAATGTAATTTGTGGCCAAAGAAGCCTGTGGCCCTCTTGGGAATCTGGCTCCTGGATTTGGTACCAAACATGACATTAATAAATGACGAAAGACTCCTATGGTGATTCTTTTGTGGACTAAACTATTTACTGCTGCTTCTATTGATGTCAGTGTTATCTGTAGATAGTAAATGTGCTGTTGTCAGGGAAGGATGACACCTGGCAAGCAATGTGTTCCAGTTCTCATGCACTTCTTGCTGTTGGTGTGGGAGTTCTGAATTCAGAAAGGTAGCTGCTTCTGGTGTTTTTTGTTTTGTTCTGTTTTTTAATCATTTGTTCAACATAGTCTTATATATTGGCGAGAATCATTGTTACACATTCATGAATATATGCATAATGACAAAATAAGATAAGGCTGATCCTAGTCCATGGTCTCCCCTCTTTGACCACTCCCTGTTCCCATGTTTCCCCTACTTTACCCCCGTGTTAGTTGGACTTCTCATGGGAGTCAAGGGTTCCCAGCTGCATTGATAACCCCCTCAATCCCTCTCTCCCCCCTATGCCCCTCTTCATTCTCCCCTCAGCTTCATAGTTATGGTTCCCTCCATTATGTGAAAATTCACCCATGTTGAGTTTATTTTGAGCTTAGCTAACTTCAATCTGTCTTAGATTTTATTCTAGCTTCCACATATGAGAGAAAGTCTCTGGGTTTGGGATATTTCACTCAGCATAATTTTTTCCATTTCCATCCATTTGGCTGCAAATGCCATGATATTGTTCTCTCTGATAGCAGAGTAGAACTCCCTTGTATATATATATATACCACAGTTTGCGAATCCACTTGTCCAGTGAGCAGTATCTGGTTTGTCCTCATAGTTTAGCTATAGTAAATTGAGCTGCTGTAAACATTGATGTAGCTGTGTCTCTGTGGTATGCTGATTCTGCTCTTTTGGGAAAATACCCAGGAGTGGTATAGCTTGCTTCTGGTGTTTTGAAGGAGGGTTTTCTATCTTGCCTCTGAGGATAATAAACTAGGGAACATTCTCTACACAATCCACGTAACTGAAAGGTAAAGGGCCACTAGACATAGACTATATCATAAGGTACTATAATACAAGCCTTTAGGATTCCCTCAACACTCTGCTTTACCATTCTCCTATGTGGTGGTAGAGGCTTCATAACTCAAATGAAGGATGGAAAAGAAGGAACTAGAGGCAGAAAACTGGGGTGACTGAGGTGGCCAGAGCACCAGTCTTCTGGATAAACGATGTCTCCTCTGCTTCTAAGCTGCTTCTGCTGCTGGTCCAGGTACATTTCCTCCCAGTGCTGGCCTCAAGCTTTGGGAAGGTGATCGTCCTCTCCAGAGATGAGTTGGCCTAGTAGAATAGGGAAGCAAGGGCTATCAAACCCCATAACCAATGACTGACTTGCTAATGGAGCACTCCATACTCAGAGAAATTCTGACATAATTGCCTATTTTAATTGTCTTTACAATAATGCCAGTATTTAGTACTGTATGAAATTTTAAGCACTGGATGGGTACCAAAGGTTGTGTTTTCAGAGAATTAGTAACCATAATGTGTACCTTTCAGAAGGTCAGAGTATACATCTCCCCCATCTATTTGTTCCTTGTTATCTCAAATGGATTCCAATATATGCAATCACATAATTGCTAACATTTGTTATCAGTTTAACATATGGAGGGATTAAGTGTTCTATGTATTTTAATTTTATTTAATTTTCATAACAAACCTACAAAGTACATGTTATTATCCCCAGATTAAAGATAAAGAGGGGGATGGAGTGGTGGTTCAGCAGTTTTGGTGCTTGCCTGGCAAGCATGAGGACCCAAGTTCAAACCCCAGCACCACGTACACAACTGAGTGTTGGAGCAACGAAGGCCATGTGAAAAACTAAATAAAGTTGTTTCTTTCTTTCTCTGTCTCTCTCACTGTCCCTCTCTCTTTGAAAAAAAATAAATAAAGATGAAGAGGGGCTGGAGCCACAGCTCAGTGGTTAGAGCACTTGCCTGGCATGTGCAAGGACCTGGGTTGGAACCCCAGCACCACATACACAACTAAGTGTCAGAAAAACAAAGGCCAGATGAAAAAATAAATAAAATTGATTCTTTCTCTCTCCCTCTTTAAAAATAAATAAATAAGAAGAGACTAAGAATTAGATTAAATACCTTGCTTGAGGTCACACTGATGTTCATGGTGACTTTGATTTGATCCCAATATTGTGACTACAAAACCCATTACTCTATGCAGAGGAGCAATACCTACAAAATTAAGATGAGAGAAAATGTCTTCTTCTAAAACTGAGACAAATAAATGTAGCTATTCAAACGCTATTGATGGAATCAAATAAGACAATATAGGTAAAATGCTTACAATGGTGTTCAGCCCCTAGTGTAGAGGCCTTTGAATAGAGATGTTAGCTATCATGATTGCGGCTATCTTTAGGATGTGTTAGGTCTTCTAAAGGCTTTGGCTAGCTTTATTCTCAAGAAGGCCTGCTGGGTGAATAAGCACAGTAATTGCAGGCCTTGGAGCCCAACCTGGGTGGCACTTTGAAGATGAGATTAAAGTACTAGCCTGTAGCTGCCAAGTACCCAGCAGGGCAAGAATCTCAGTATTTGGCAGATTTTCTGTTCCACCCTTCTCTCTCAGAGCAAGGTTTCCTCAGTGATCTGTTTTAGAAACATGTCAAATTGCTACTTGTTTTCTTTCTCTCTTTTTCTTCCTTCCTCCTTTCCCTCCTTCTTCTCTCACTCCTCCTCTTTTTCTCCCCCATCTCCACCCCATGCTGGGGATTGAATCCAGGAGGGCCCTGCAAGTGCTAACCAAGTACTCTACCACCGACTCACTGCATCCTCAGGTCTTTCTTTCTTCTTTCTTTTTTTTTCTTTCTTTCTTTTATTTTTATTTTTTGGTACTGTTATTGAATCCAGGGGCACTTAACCACTGAGCCACATCCTTAGCCTTTTTTATTTTTAATTTTTAGACAGGGTCTCACTAATTTGCTTATAACCTTGCTAAATTGCTGAGGCTGGCTTTGAACTTGCAATCCTCCTGCCTCAGCCTCCCAAGCTGCTGGATTACAGGTGTGCACCACCACACTAGCGTCCATGCTTTATATATGTATACACACACACACACACACACACACACACATATATATATATGTAGAATATTTAGAATTTGTGCTGTACTACCTTCTGACACTAAATATTGTATTTTCTGGTTGTTGTTTTTGAAGAGAATATACCTCACAGCTACTTCACAGAGCCCTGAAGGAATTGCAGTGCCAGATAGGGTGGCTTTCTTTGAGTTTGTAGGCACAGAGACCTCTGGGCCCAGGAAGTGCTTTGGACTTTCATACATATAGGGACACCATGTGCCCTGTTTCCTTACTGGCCCAGAAAGCAACTGCTCAATCGTTGGAGATGAATGTTTCTGTCCCCTCCAAATTCTTTTGCTGAAGGCTTAACCCATGCTGTGATAATATTGGGCGATGGAACCTTCGGGAGATAATTAGATGAGGTTGTGAGCATGGGGCCCTCATTGTGGGATTAGTGCCCCCAGAAGAAGAGATGCCACGAAGCTTACTCAGGTCACCCAGGGTGTGAATGGTATTTTCCTATGGCAACCTGAACAGACTAATAGAGTGGCTATCTCAGTACGGCACAAGTGAGCACTGCCTATTTATTATTTCTCTGTTAGATAAGTTGTTTTAGCTCTGTAGGAGATAACATATGAAATTGTAAGATGGGAGAGAAGTTAAATTATAGTCTAAAATATAATATACGTAGTGGTGATGGATGGACAATTCCGAACCTAAAGGAGACTTCCCTGGCCTGTGATAAAGGGTTCCTGTTGATTTCTGTGTACTTTCTTTGATCAACCTGCCTGGTCTTTCTCTGACACTTTAGCTAAGATGAAGTTGGTCAGCCTACGTCTCTCTCTCTCTCTCTCTCTCTCTCTCTGTGCACTGTAGTTATATATAATAGGCTCATTTTGACGTATATTATAAATGCATGTAACAGGGCTGGAGCAGTGGCTCAGCGGTCACAGCGCTTGCCTGGCATGCACAATGATGCGGGTTTGAACCCCAGCACCACATACACAACTAAGTGTCGGTGCTAAATAAGAATTGATTCTCTCTCTCTCTCTCTCTCTCTTTCTCCCTGTCCCTCTCTCTTTAAAAATAAATAAATAAAGCTGGAGCGTTGGCTCAGTGGTTATGGCACTTGCCTGGCATGTGCATGTATATGGGTTCAAACCCCAGCACCACGTACACAGTGAAGTCTTGGAGCAAAGAAAGCCACATGAAGAACTAAATAAAATGGATTCTATCTCTGTCTCTCTCACTTACTGTCCCTCTCTCTTTAAAAAAATCAAATAAAAATAAATAAATAAATGCATATAACACAGCTTTCTCCATTTCAATCCCCAATACTGTCTCTTTTCCTCCCCTCCTGCCTACCCCTTACTCTATTTGTTGTCCTACTATTATTTATTTATTTTTAACTGGTGC
>PVKS010047641.1:0-12746 GCA_004027875.1 Aplodontia rufa | reverse complement strand
TTTTAGCATAAATTAAATGGCAAAATTATTATGCAGAATATTTGAAAATGTAATAGCAACAAGTTCAATGTAAATACATTTTTAATAATATGTGAGCTTCACTGTCATTTCTGTTGTGTAGAATACATTATTTGGTGAATATAGGAAAAGGGAAATAATTGTATTCCATTTCCTTTATGTTCTTGTGCATTCCTGTCTCTGATATTACCTTCTAGCAGATCATCAGAGAAACAGCTTTCTATTGAGTCCTAATAATGACTCTGCTGATTAGAAGACTGATACCAGATACCAGAACCATTGCCAATTACTGGACCATGGCTGCATCTGTGATGGCCTCATTTCTAAAATACAAAATAGTGTATGTTAGCATGAATAAGAAATTTAAACTTTTCTTGGTCAAAACGGTCCATTATACTACAATGAAGTATAAGGAATGTAATGGTGGTTATGAGTATGGGCTTGCTATGATAAGAACTGGGTTTGAGAATAGATGCTACACTTGATGCCATTTGAATTTTCTTTACCTGAAGTTTCTCATCTTTTCAGTGGGGATAAGAATAGTGCCTGCACCATTATGTGTAACTGAGGGCTAAATATGATAATGCAAGTAAAATGTTAGATACATAGCACATGCTGAATAAATGTTAGCTACATTTATTGTTGCTGCTATTGTTCTTCCTAACTTTCTGAGAGCGAGTATTGGGGACTTTATATTCTCTGCTATAAAAATGTTTTATGAAGCAACAATATTAAAAACAAGGTAAGATTGGAAAAAAAAAACAAACAAACTGAGAAACAGTCAATGGAATAGAATAAAAGGTCAGTTCCAAAAAGATTTAAAAATGTGATCAATTTGATTTTTCTTATCAGTGAGTATCATGGATTACTCACAAAATGATATTGGGTCACTTGGTAAAATTTTTCATTTAAAAACAATTTTTGATCCTTTTTTCACCCTATAAGATATGAAGTAAAAAAATGAACAAAATTCACCATGGTTCTGTTTTAAAAACTAATACACAGCTTAGCAATAAATACCAAAAAATTATAACCCCAGAAATATTACCAAATTACACAGTATGTATTTTTAGTATTGATTACCCAAATTTATTAGTAGTTTCCAATTAAATACAAATGAAATGTTGCCTTGCAGACAGACAAAGTGAAATGCTAAAAATACTAAGTATTGGGAGTTATGGGGACCTGTATACACTGCTGATCGAAATGCATTTTGGAAAGCAAGGTGGAAGTGCATAGTCATATCAAGGGTACACAAGCTCGACAATAAGATATCCAGGATGGATATCTTATAGCCATTTTTAAAATATAGCCAAATAAGGGAATACACGCAGTTATATTTGTGGTGATGGAATGTTAAAGGCAACTTGGTTGTCTTTTATAGGGATGAGGGAAAGTATTTGTGTGTTGTTAATAGTAACTAAAAGTGCTATTTTTCATTTCTTATACCTCGTCTGTTCCGATCCAGAAATCAGCTCTATTGTCATCAAGTAACAACCTCTCATAGCTCCTGCTTCCTCAGCCACAACGAATAAGGAAACTAACTGATTATCATGGTGCCTCTATCATTTTTATGTCCTCTGACCTATGACTTCAGTGACCTTTCATAAAAATTTGCTTTTGTGATTAATTTGTGATTAGGATAATGGACAATGACTGAACAATAGTTTAAACATTAAGGGTTTGACTGTCTTTCCGAAAAATCTTTGCTATAAAATTTTTAAGTGCTAAGGGTAATCAGGATGTAATTAACTTACTCCAAATACTGTAAATATAGGTACCATAATGTATGGTATGTCTGTGAAAAATATAGCCAATGAGAGCATAGAAAATTGCATTTTGTTGGTCATTGAAGTTTTACTTTGAAAAGAATTATTGGAGAAGACTGATATAAAACCCAGTTCATCATGGTGCTTTCCCTCTTTATTCTATATGTTGATCTTTTAAATTTTTTTATTTTAAATTTCAAATCACAGAAAAATAATATGTAGTAAAGTACCAAAAATGTTGGTGGCAATTGTAAAAATTTTGAATTATGCTAGGAGTAGCTGAAGTAAATGTGAAAGTGTAGTCTTTATAACCAAATAGCATTATGTAATGCCTGTCTACCCTTTGCAAATTCTCATGTAATTTAATGGAACAAACCTGCTTTATCTAGGCTTCTTTCTACAGCATCTGGCTGAGTCATACTGTTTTCAAAGGGACTCTTGCTGTGCCCAACTATATCTGCTGAAAAAGAGAAATAAGAGCTTACATTCAAGTAAGAAAATAAATGGCCCTCTCTTTGCAAGGTCTAAGGCAGATACAGTGTTTGGAATTGCTTAATTGCTTTCTGCATCAGTCACTCCTTATGTAAACCATTTACTATTTAGTGGTTTTGCTTGGGGATCAAGTCAGGCCAAATTCAGCATCAAAGTCAGCAATTTCTACCTAGACATTTATATGAACCTTTCTTTCTCTTGGACACCAAAATATAAGTACAACATATTTTAGTTTTCAAAACAAGAATCTGAAGCATCTTGCAAAGTCCAAGCATGTCTGTTTACCAAGGAATCATTGGCAGTGAATGTTCTGGAAATGAGGAGAGTAGGGATTCTCCTTTTAGAAGACTCTTATATTCAATGGGAAATAGTCTCCTTCAGCTGAGGATAGAGGAAGGACAGACATTGGTATCTCCTAGAATAACATTGGTTCAATGAGAACTTGGATCAACTGACTGTTTTGGGAGTATAGTTTGTCTCATAATGATAACACAAGGATTTTTCAGTCAGTTTAATATATTATTTATCAAACTGTAACTATAAATCAAGGGATCCTGACTCCAAGTCCTGTGGTCTTGTCCGGACAGTGCTTTATAATGAGCTTAGGTTTAATATTGCTGCTCACTACTGACCAGTCTGAGGTGTATTTACTGTTCTTGTGGCATCAAAGCTTCTGTTCAATGAAATCTAAGGCCTGTGCTTTCTAACAGGACACAGTACAGCCTTGCTTCTCACTCCCCTGAGGCTTTTTGCACTTAATTCCAGTTTATGGACTTTAAATTGGTACAACATTTCTGTGTGGCAGGTGAGGAATTAAATTAAGCATGTGTATACCATTTGAGGCAGCAATTCCATGTCTTGAAATGTACCCTAAGGAAATAGTTAAGGATGTGCACAAGAGTATGGAAACAATAAAATGTATCAACCTAAATACCTAATTTTAGTCTTTACCTCAAATGCATATTTATTGAAGGATAAAGAGAACACGAAGAATATCTATCAGTGACTAGGGTATGTGGAGACATAGATGAGTATTCTAGGGAAACACACAAGCACTAATGTGCACACACATCAATCTGGTCATCATGTTCTGTGTGTAAAAACCTAACAAGTATCCATACGAATTTCAATGACACAAGGGACACATACATGAGCTAGATCTGTTCTAAATGCAAATATGAAATACACCTTTAGCAACTGAAAATCTAAATGTTATTCATTTCATTGTTTATTATAGGAGTACTGTATTAATTGTAAAGTACGATTATGAACATTTATGTTTTTATCTTTTGTACCTTTTTTCTTTCATGGAGAGGTGTTATTTATGAGATAAAGCAATTAACAAAGGACTGTCAATGAAAATTGTAAGGTTCTCATTAGTAAAAGGACACAAGTCCCTGTAATTTTAATAGTATGTGAAAACTCATTTGGTATGACCTAAATAATGTTAAATTATAATGAAATTGTAAAAGTTTGAGCTGACCTTTGGTATAGTAAAAATTCATCACTAAGAATAAATATCACTTTTGAAATTAACTAAAAGCATAGATAGGAAATCTTAGAGGTATAATATGTCATAGTGGTAAACAGCACACAGATGTAATTCCTGTCCTACTGGACCTTGCCATCTAAAGAGGAATAGAGTGAAGCCAGCAATCATGATAAAGTTTATAGGTACTATGATAGGGGAAGTCAGGGTGCTACAGGAGCATAGTGGAGAGCACAGACATTCAGCTGGTCTTGTGTGTGCTGGGGAAACTTCCCACAGGAATTGATGTTTAAAGTGAGGCCTGAGAGATTAGGACACATTAGCTAGAGGGAAAGTAGAAGTGGGAGCTAATCTGAAATCCTATCCAGATATAACTGGCAGGAAATGCCCTATGACCTGGTTCATGCTCGGGGAAATCTTGTATGGAAATCTAGCATTTGGAAGAAGGGCATGTCCAGAATACTGTGAAACTTAACATGACAGTTACAGAAAGTATCTAAACTGTTTAGCTCGCCCATGAGAGGAACCAAGGATGAGACCTCCAAAAAGTTTTCTGATCCTTAACTCTTTTCCTACACCACCTTGATAGTGAGTTCAATCTTTAGTATGTTTTAAAATGAATGTAAAATTGAGAATGGGGCTGAAATGCTCCAGGCATTAAGATATCTGTACTCTTTCCCCTCTCCTTTTGAAGGGTGGTCTTCTGGGTTCTTGGATTCATTCATGCTGGTGGGCTATAGCACCTGAGCTGGGTCATGTGTGTACAGATGAATGCAAACACTGGGCATGTAGTATATGTATGTAAGAATTGTTTCATTAATTACTAGTTTTGCCTGATACAGATGACACACTAAAATTTATCAAGTCATTTCACTTCTATCACTGTATAGGTTAATTCTAGACAAGTTTCTTATTAGTACCTGAAAGACAAGATGCCACAGAATAACAAAGCATAGCAATCAGTCTGTGTAAGGGACATTTGCATTGAGATTCATATGACCCAAGATCCAGCAACTGGCTCATTGTTGAACTTGCCTTGGATTAGTCACTTCTCTCCTTTCAACATCCTTTGTATAACAGAAAAAATGTTGTCCACAAGTGATTAATAACATAGATTTTATATATACTGAATTCATTATCACAACTTTGTCATTATGTGATCTTGCACAAGCCTCTATTTCTTTACATCTAAACAGGAGAAAATAATATCACCTATTCTACATGGTAACAGGGAGTAATTAAAGAGATGAAAAATGGAACGTTCTTAGCATGGTGACTAACACATAGTGATTTATCAGAAAAATTTAATCACTATTGTCAATCAGGGCCAGGACTAGGGTAAAGTGAGTGAAGTATCCAGAGAACAAGATTCAAGGAGACACTCACCCTTGGGTTTATGCAAAGGTCAATCTTGCACCTGTACAGTCCTAACAGTGTGTACCCTCTTGAGAAGGAGTGCCTCTTTTAGGCATCCCTTATACTAGTACATGGAAGGATTTCAACTGGAAGTTTTGGATTTGCCCACTAGGGAAACTCAAGGAACTCTGAACATCTGCAGTGTCCCTAGCACTGTAATTCCTCGCTTTGATTGTTTACCTAATTTATTTACCGCCCGTTTCTCCGGTGTGAGAAATTTGAACCTCCACTTCACAGATTAGGGGACCACAACACAGAGAAATGATGTACCTTGTTTTAGGCCACGCATTCAATGAGTGGCAAAACAGAGATGGGAATGAGTGTCCTTCTGACTGAGAGCTCCATGTTTCTTCCATGATACCACAGAGGCTCAATTGTAAGTGCCATATATATAAGCCAGGTGATATTTTCATATTGTGTTAATGTGTAATGAAATGGAAATGCATGTGTTTTTTTCTGACATGCTAAAAAAATCTTAGTCCTTTCTCATTCATTAGCTGTCTGAACTTGGCAAACCGTTTGACTTATTTGTGACCCATTTTATCGCTTATGAAAATAAGTAAGTTGATTGTCACTGTGACGAACTCCAAATATTTTATATCCTATGATTTAATATTTCATTTTGCCTACTACTCAAATTTATGTTTATTTTTCCTCTTTTATCATATGAATTCTACAAAAAACATGTATAGATGCCTTAAATGCTTTGGTGATGAGATTCTTTAAAAGAATCCTTTAAAACAAATTCATAAAAGTATTAATATAAGCCATCTATTTCATATGACATAACATTATATGTGAAAATGGAGTAATAAAGGGTATATTTCACAATGTTCAGGAAATAGGAAATGTTGTTTGACTATGAGTTAGAATTTTGTCTAAGGGAGGGGAGAAGATCTGGGGAGGGATATTGGCCAAATATATAGTTATATTGTGTGCATGTATGAATATGTAACAACAAATCCCATAATTATGTACAACTATAGTGCACCAATAAAAATATGGGAAATGTACTATAAAATGTTAAGGAATTAATCACTGAAAACCCGAGGCTATTGGCTGCAACTATAAAATAGGGACCTTGGTATTCTTGTGAAGATAGTAAGTTGGTTGTGAAGCCAAATGGTAATATGTTGATCAATGAAATCCTCAATGCCCAGGTGTGTTGCTTCATAGAAATGTACATGTATTTTGATGAACAATCTTGGTCTTTGTTTTATTTATTTATTTTGCAGTCCTAGGGATTGAATCCAGGCCTAGCACTTGATAGCACTTGAATCATATCCTTAGCACTTTTTAATTTTTTATTTTGAGAAAAAGTCTCACTCTGCCCGAACTGTCTTTGAAGTTCCAATCATCCTGCCTGAGCCTCCTGAATCACTGGGATTTCATGTGTCTGCTAGTGTACATGTCCTTTGTTTTAAATTTTAATGTTGTTAAGGATGGACAGAAGTGTACCTCATTACTCCTTGCCACATGAGTATAGAAATGAGACTTTAAATTGAAAAATATAAGACACTATATATAAGATGGGAGGGTTGCATGCTGGTATCTGTCAAAGCAGTAGACATACTTTGATTCGATGGGGCCTTCAGTGAAGTTCAACAGAATAAAATGCTCACGTGTGTTTCATTTTATAGTAAAATGATAACCAAAAACATTAGTTCAGTGGGCTTTAGAACACTTTTGTATCTTTCTCATAAAGCTGTCACTGGTACCCAAGGCTGAGTACAAGGCCTGTGTCACTGGCAGTAACTGCCTCCCAGCTGCCTCTTGATGCCACCATATATTGACTCCATAAAGTCACCAACACTTGATTATAATATAGAACTTACTTTTCTTGTGCACAATCCTATTGCTAGTGTTTTTCCTTGTAGAAATTTTTGTTCTATTGCAGTAAAGGTAGACTACTGAGCTAATCGCCACCTGCTGGACAAAGTCAGAACTAAATCTCTGAATGTCTCGGAGGCGGCTACGCAAGGGCTTGGTCGAGGGAGGGGCTTCAGGGTGGACCCACCAAACAGGGCTTTCTGGAGGCTTGAATGGCACAGGCAGCCTTTCCTGCAGAATCAGTTGCTGCCTGGCTCTCTGAGCTGCTGGCAGGAAGTTCCACCCTTGTCTCAGATGAAAAGAAAACAGCCAGAGTGAATGTCTCTGAAGAAGTGTGTGTGTGTGTGCGCGCGTGCACTTTTTGGGTCATATTTTTCTAGGCACATTTACTTTATAACATGCATTTATTTATCATACACATAGGAATATTGCTGATCCTATCATACATACAGTGTGTAATCTGTTTATTTATACTTATTGATGAACATACTTCCAAGTGAATACTTCTATACTATTAGCTGTGTGAATCAGATTGCAAACATTTTTTTTCTATACTTTGAAAATTGTATCTCAATTACTTCTTAAAACTACAAAATTGATTCATATTTGTGTTTGAGGGCATCAAGCCATACAGCAATATGTAAATAGAAATGAAATTGTGCTTTGTTTTACCTTCTCAAGATAAACATTTCTAGTGGAATGCTAATATACAGTTTTCTAGATATGTCTCTATTCCCATATAATGTAGCAGCGTATTTAAGTGTTTGTATGTAAAAACACTAAATACATTTATATGCACAATACAGAAGTGCATCTATATATATGCATTCTTCAACAAAAAAGTGATACTATCTTAATCTGCTCCTTTCCTTTTTTCACTTATGAAACATTAAAATTTTTATTTTGCTTTGCATTTGGGGTATCAATTAATTGGGAATAAAAAGTGTTGTTTTTATGAAAATTGGAAATAATACTTAATTCATCTTTTACTAATTAAAAAATAATTATTTATATAGAAAATGGCCATATAACATATTGCTTAAATTGATACTCTTTAAATTTTTTGTTAGTGCATTATAGTTATGCATAATGTTTGGGTTCATTTTGACATAATGGTATATGCACGGACCATAATTTGCTCCACTTCAGTACCCAGTACTTTTTTCTCTCTCCTCTTCCATTCCCCTGTTCTTCTTTCTCTACTCTGCTGGTCTTCCTTCTATTTATTTATAGTGTTTTTAATTGGATAGTTTTTAAAATGAAAGATCCACTGTTAAACTGTAGACAAAAATTGGGAGTATCTCAAGTGTATGTTCATCTTCTTATATATCATGAAAACTAACTTGATGTCTATAATATAAGTCAACAAATTTTCCATTTATATGTCTTTGTATTATTTTTGCAATGCAAATACTTGAAACCCTTATTGATTTTTATTATTAAAAGAAGATGTCATTAACTATAAAAGCTTAAAGAACACACGAGGCAGGAGTAATTTCCAGTCTACTGGGAGATTAGAAACACAGAGCATTTAAAGCCCATTAGGCCATTGGGCACAGTTGCAAAAGCTTACATTTTAGAACAATTCCAGGCTTAGAGTCTCTGATCTATAATTTTCAATAATGGTGACCTGGGTCCACTGGATTGCACTGAAGGTTAGGAAGAAGATACTAATCTATACCTGGAATGTTTGTTTTCAAGGTTAAAGAGAATGAAATATAAAATTAACCTGATATTAATGATTTTATATTTATTTCCATACTCCATATCACCTTCTCATGACCCAAGTTACCACTTCAGGGATCAGCTACCTCATGTGTCCCTCACCCAGGTCTCCTGATATAAAGGGTGGGGATTCATCTCTTCTGTCATCTTCATCACCAGTTTGTGTTGTCAAGGGGCACCCATAGGACCATAATATCAGGGGATGATAATCTTCAAAGTCTAAAGTCCTAGAAGCACATCTTCTAGCAGGGAGTTTGATTAGTGACCTCTAGGGAGGCTGAAGTATGGAACACAATTCCTGCCTCTTCCTAGATGTGTTACTCTGGAAAACTGATTTACTCAATGTGAGCCTGAAATTGATCACTGGAAAATGGGGAAAACATTGATACTTTCCCAACAGAGTTATGTGGGGGAAATGAGGAAACTTAAAGAAATATTTGGCACATAGTGTCACTTCAACAAATGTTTTTCCTGCCTACAATGACTCCTCTCTACCATAAAAGAGATTTTGACACACACACACAAAAGAACAGAATTATCAGAGAATTTGAAAATGTAGCAACAGGGACTGTGGTTGTAGTTCAGTGATGGAGTGCTTGCTTAGCATGTTTGAGGCACTGGGTTTGATCCTCAGCACCACATAAAAAAACAAAATTAAAGTATTAAAAACTAAAAGAAAAAAAGAAATGTACTGAAAAGAAGTGAAATACAAATAAATTTATATTATTTTATTGATTTGGGTGCATTCTTTGGGTTGTGGAATGATTTACCTGAAGAATTTGGAGAAAGGGAAACAATATGGTACTATTTCCTTTTATTCCATGTGACTTTCTATCCCAGTTACTTCTAATGGGACATACATAAAAACAGTTCTCTACTAAGCCCTTGAAAAAGGAGAAAGCACGGGAAAACCAAGTATAATGGACTGTAGGACCATAGCTCTCTTCCCCTGAGCTGGCCTTACCTCTAACACAAAGTCACATGCACTGTAACTAGTTAGGAAATTTGAGCTTCAGGTGTTAACTATTTTATGGCTACATGATTGTTGGCAAATTTCTTAACTTCTCTGAGCTCCATTTAAAAATGCAGGCACTTACAAAAGTCAATTCTAAATGGGTCAAGGAATTAGGAATTAAGCCAGCTACCATATATGTGCTAGAAAAAAATTAGGACCAACACTCCAGCATATGGGGGTTGGTAATGGCTTCCTAATAAAGGATCCTAAAGTGAAAGGATTACAGTCAGAAATCAATGAGTGGGATGCCATTAAACTAAAAAGTTTCTGTACAGTAAAGGAAATGGTCAAAGTAGTCAAGAGACAACCTACAGAATGGGAGAGAATCATGGCCTGTGATCCCTCTGACAGGGGACTAATATCCAAAATTTATATAGAACTCAAAAAACTCAATAACAAAAGCACAAACAATCCAATCAATAAATGGGCCAGAACTAAACAGAAACTTCTCAACAGAAGACATTGAGCAAGCCAATGAATATCTGAGAAAGTGTTCTAAATCATTAGCAATCAGAGAAATACAAATCAAAACTACCTTAAGATTTCACCTCACTCCAGTCAGACTGGTAAACATGAAGAATACAAATAATAAATGCTGGAGGGGTTGTGGGGAGATAGGAACACTAGCACACTGTTGGTGGAATTGCAGACTGGTCCAGTCGCTCTGGAAAGCAGTGTGGAGACTCCTCAAAGAATTAGGGTTGGATCCACCATATGATCCAGCTATCCTTCTTCTGGGTGTTTTCCCAGAGGAATTAGAATCAGCACCTTACAGTGACACAGCAAAATCCATGTTCATAGCAGCTCAATTTACAATAGCTAAATTATGGAACTCACCCAGATGTCCCTCACTGGATGAATGGATTCAAAAGCTCTGGTATATATATACCAGCTGAGTTCTACTCAGTTATTAGAAACAATGATATTGCATCTATTGAAGGTAAATGGATGGCATTGGAAGAAATCATGCTGAGTGAAGTTAGTCAAACAGAGTCAAGGGCCGAATGGTATCCCTCATTTGTGGAGGCTGGACCTAAACCCAGGCTCAGCAGTGAAGTAGACAAACTCATGTTTTAGATCCATAGAACAAAAATGCAAAATGTTGATATTTATGAGATACACTTGCAATATACTTTATAAGATATTTGAACAAGCTATGTTGCATACCCGTACAAAACATAAATATTTAATCCCATTGTCAAATATTTTGAAGAATAACAAGGGACGATAAGAAGGGAGGAGAAGGGGAAATGTTGGAAATAAGATAAAGCAAGCTACATTCCAAGCAGTTATAAATGTCACTGTATATACTATAACCATATATATATAAATGTTCTTCATAGGTATAAGAATTATGTCCCTATATTTTTGTTTTTTAGGAACAATATAGGACCCAGAAGAAAGGTAAGGGATCAGCAGACTGGAGGAGGGAGTTAGAGGGATGTATGGTGGGGATAGTGAACAAATTCTATTGCTGAATTGTGTGCATCTAGGAATATGTGACAACTAATCCCAACATTATGTAAAACTATAATGCACTAATAAAAATAAATTTAAAAAATGCAGGAACTTAAAACTGAAAAAAATTTATATTTGGGGATGCAGAAATCAGTGGAGAAAAGAGAGTAAGGAGACGGTGAGGCATGTGCTGGGAAAGGAGGAAGGGAACCAAATTATATTGTCATAAAGTGTTCATGTATGAATTTGTAACAATAAATCCCTCCATTATGAGTATTTCTTAAATGTAGCATTTCTTATTACTTGAGAACTCATAGACAGTAAGAATTGGTGCTGGGTCATTAGCAAACAGCTTATCAGAAAGAATGGGATGTCTGGTATGGGGGTTCATGCCTGTTATCTCAGTGGCTCAGGAGGCTAATGCAGGAGGATTGCAAGTTCAAAGCCTGCCTCTGTGACTTACCAAGGCCCTAAGAAACATAGCGAGACCCTGTCTCAAAATAAAGAATAAAATGGGCTGGGTATGTGGCTCAATGGTTAAGCATCCCTGGTTCAATCCCCCCAAAATATAAAAAAGAAAAGGAATGGGAGATCTTATCCTCATGCCATATGATATAATGAAAAGGCCACATATCAGTACACAATACCATACAGACATCCAGTATGGTTTCAGTAACATGAAATGTATATGAAATTATACAAGTATGTGAATACATGTGGATGTTTCTGACACTCTTTATGAATGAGAGTATATTTTGAGGTTACTTTTACCTTTTTATATTTGTTCATACTTTTGATAATATCCTATATAAACTTGAATCACTTTTCAAAATTTTAAAATCAAAATTTTGAAATTAAGGGAGGGAGTCAGGGATGGGGGTTGGAAATAAGAAGAATACCAAGGCAATGGGAGGGATGGAGTAGGGGGGTTATCAACCCAGTGGGGAACCTTTGACTTCCATGAGAAGCCCAAATAACATGGGGGTAAAGTAGAGGAAACATGAGATCAGGGGTAATCTGAAGGGGGGAAATCATGAATTACTATCAGCCTTGGCTTGCTCTGTCATTATGCATGGGATCAGGATTATGTGGCAACGATTCCCTCCTATATGTGTTACTATGTTGAATGAATAAAAAATTTTTAAAAAAGAGCTTAACAGGGGGGCATATCAATAAAAATAAAGTATATAAAGCTAAAAAGTATAAAATATTAATTTTAATTAATATTAATAGTGATTTATTTTAAGTATTAAAGATTTTATTTCATATCGCTGGTAATGCAACATAATTTATTGAAATTTCATTTTATTAAAAAGTAATGCATGTGTCTGTTGAGTTTTGGTATCAGGGTTATATTTGCTTCATAAAAAGTATTTGGGAGGGTTATGACCCTTTCAATTTTATGCAATATCTTACTAAGGAGAGGTGTTAATTCTTCTGTAAAGGTCTGGTAGAACTTTACGGACAATCCATCAGGTCCTGGGCTTTTCTTTTTTGGAAGGCCTTTGATTGATGTTTCAATTTCACTACCTGA
>PVKS010047640.1:0-12748 GCA_004027875.1 Aplodontia rufa | reverse complement strand
AGTCATGTGGTCAGGTAATTTGCTAATTACTAGGGAAGATACAAGCCAGCTGAGCCTCTTACAGAGTTGTTCACCACTAATTCTTTTCTCTGACATCCGGCCAGGCATCATGTTGGCCTTAGTCTCCAACAGGAGAGGCCTGAAAACCATCCTAGGTTTTGGCACAAAATGTAAAAGAATCAGGAAAAATGGGTGTTCAGGTGTGGATGTTCAAAAAGGTGCCAGGCCTAAAAGCAGCTGAGCAAAACCTTTATATTGGGATTGACAACTCTTGGGCCAGACTCACTGGTCAGCCAGAGTGAGGGCAGGCAGTGGAAGTGGCAAACACCCAGCTGCGCAGCAAATTTATAGTCCGGGGTGGACAGAGGAAGTCTGGGGGCCTTGTCCTTTGGGGATTGGCTGGTGATTCCATCAATTATCGAGTGATTGGGAGACACCATTGGAGCTTGTCTGCCACCATCTGATTGGTTGTTCCTTTCACACATGGGCTGCCTGATGCCCTCCCCCAGCCACCTGGAATCAACCTAACAAAAACTAGGGAGCTTGTTGCTTTAACAAAATAAAAGAGTGTGCTTGAAAGTATTGTTCAATCATCACAATGTGATCTATATACTATAAGATAAGAAAATTTAAAGTTAGATAGATTTTATGTGCTTAAAGATAAGCTTAGCTCAGGGGGAGTGAAAGAAAGGGGTAGACTGAACAGCTCCCAGTGTGTGGTGGCCCCCAAATATAAGCCATGTTCCATGGATGCGGCCACACTGGGCATAAGTATAAAATCCTTGGGAGTCTCCAGCATCAGCATTAATTGTTCCAAGACTTGTAGCATCAGACCCCAAATTGGGGGAACTATGTATTGGATACCTGGATGGCTCAGACAATGTCCCAGCACCATATGAAGGCACCATCCACAAGGGGACATCTGTAGCACTTCAGCCACTTTCTGGGAGGACAGTCATGAAGGGAAGTCTTCTCAATGAGCATAACTTTGCAGGATGACCTCGGCTTTGCCCTGTGCTCAGAAGAAGAAATATCCACATGTGCTATCATATACAAATGAATGGGCTGAAGCCAATGGATGGATGACCCTGGAGAGTGGGAAGAATGGTATGCGTTTCCTTTCCCAAATGTTTCCACCTGTTCTCTGGTCATGCCCCCACTGTCTTGGGCTTGATCCCCGGGGTCTCAGCTGCTTCCTTTATTTGAATTTCTGAGATGCAGGTAGGTCTCCTCAAGCTTGTCCTTGCTCTATACTTAAATTAATGGGCAACCTTGTTTCCCTTCCTTGAAGCCCCACTGAGATTTGCATCGTTTATGAATTCATCTACCCCTCACTGAGTAGGCTTCTCCCTGGGGACAGGGATTTCGGGATCCATAAGCAGCGTGACCAGCTCGGATGGATGAAAAGCAAGAAGGTGAACAGAAACCTGAACTAGGAAGATCCAGAATATTGGGAGGGACCAGAGCTCCCCCAGCTCTGCCCTGCCTGCTTCTCTGGTTCATGTCCTAGTTGTCCTTCATCCCAAGGTCACAGGTGTACCCTGATCCTCTTGCTCCCTTATGGTTTGTCCTGCCGAGGAAATCCCAGCGTTTCCAAGCTTATTCTGCAGAACTGCTGTGTCTTCTTAGGGTAAACACTTTTTGTCCTGTCGAATGACCTCTGTGTGCTGGCCTCTTCAACCTGCGGGCTTTTCCATAGAATCCCTCTTTGATTATCCGTTTAGTAGAATATCTACAAAAACAGAGTTTGAAATACTAAACTTCAGATGATATTTCTTTTCATTTTGAAAGTAGTCTGCAGGGGCAGCACCAGGGATTCAACCCTGTGGTGCTTAACCACTGAGCTACGTTCCCAACCCTTTTTATTTTTTATTTTGAGACAGGGTCTTGCTTAGTTGCTTAGGGCCTTACAAAGTTGCTGAGGCTGACCTCAAACTTGAGATCCTCCTTCCTCAGCCTCCCCGAGTCACTGGAATTATAGACATATGCCACCATACTTGGCTAGTTGTAGAAAATTTTGCAAATTCTACAAAAAAAAGAAGAAAGAAAAAATATTATCTGCTACTTAATACCTCAAGGTATTTTTTGTAAAATATTCCTGTTGGATTTATAATTAGTTTTAAATAAAAGCAAGCTTTAAAAATATTTTAATGCACTATACATTCCAGTTTTAATCTTTTTTCATTTCTTCTTATTGTCATTATTTCCCCCATGTCAGTCTTTGTTTTGCTACCATGGTTTTAGCAGCAATATGTGTATTTGATGCCTTGGGGAATTAATAGATGGTCATTATTTAAAAGGTGAATCCAGTTGGTCACAATGGCACATGCCTGTATCCCAGTGACTCAGGAGGCTGAGGTAGAAGGATCACAAGTTTGAGGCCAGCCTCAGCAACTTAGACATTGTCTCAAAATAAAAACTAAAAAAGGCTGGGAATGTAGTTCAGTGGTAAAGCACCCAGGGTCCAATCCTGTACCAAAAATAAAAAGTGAATCAATACAGTAAAAAATAAATGATGATCATACTTAAACACTTTCATTTTAATTTCAAATGAACATATTTCCATTCATCAATCTTTTGGTTGTGGTCGAAAAGCTCTTTCTTGAAAATCAAGAAATAACGTCATTTATTTGAAAGTTTTTGCATGAACCATACCCAGAATATCCAGTTTTGATTTCTGTAGCATGGATGGAGAAACAGAAAAAACAAGGAAAGGCCTGTATGCTACCTGCTGAAGTGTTTACACATGTCTCCAGGCTTACAAACAAGTACAATTGGCATACAGAGGTGATTGGAGTGGACATGGCTGAGACTTTGATGGCATGGTGTTGAGGTTTTTGGAGCACAGATATGCAGGTTGTCCAAGAGAGTCCTGTCAGCCATTAGTGTTTTATAAGAAAGCACAGAATGTGAGTTAATGTGGCAAATCAGTCACTGGAGTTGGAAAGCGTCGCTCTTTCTACTCCATGTATGTGGTTGCTACCGAGTCCCCAGTTGCTGGGGACTCCTGCACTTTCCAGTTTCATCAACTCAAGCTTGCACAAACCCAGAATTCCTAGGGTGGATCCTAGGATCCATTGATGTGCATTTCTGTGTTTGCACATGCACATCTTTGAGATGTGTTATGAGATTACATGCCCCCCCCCCAAAAAAAAGTTCCAAGTTATGCTTCCTTCTGAGCCAGGGGGAGAAAGGCAGTCCATCAGTGTAGGTAGAATGAGGGTGGATAAGGAAATCAGCCATTTTTCCTAAGGAGGGACATTTTCTTCAAGGGGACAAAGAGCACCTGCTGTTCCAAATAGACAGACAAGCATATCATTTGACATCCCCTCTGCTAATAAAGGTGCTACATTCCTTCTGCTAACAAAAGATGTTCCTGGGACACAGACTTCCCTTCTGCTGATAAAGATGCTCAGGACCACAGATCAAAGACTAGAACTTCACACCCATGCTCCTAGGCTTGGGTAAGGGAGGATAATAGTTAATGAGGGGGAATGGAGAGATGAGTAGCATCTTCTCTGATTCTTTTCCCCTTCTCTCATTGGGGCAAGTATTCTCTGCTCTCTATGGTCTGCTTTTTTTTTTTTTTTTTTTAACTAGGAATTGAACCCAGGGGCACTTAACAACTGAGCCACAGCCCCAGACCTTTTTTTATATTTTTATATTTTGATTCGAGACAGGGTCTCGCTAAGTTTCTTAGTGATGCAGGGTTTTTGAGATGAGGCCGGATTCTCTGCTCCCGCTGGTGAATGGAGTCTGGGCCGCTACAGATTTCAGCAGCCAAAACAGCCCGATTCTAGTGTTTGCAGCTTTTCCCAGTTAAAACTAGGGATGTGGGCTGGCTGCAGGTGTCTGCAGCCGAAAGTGTTAGCAATTCTCCAGCTAAAAGCTGGGTGTTGCAGCTCTTGGTGTGGTGGAAATTCATCCCGGGAATTCGGTGCCAATCTTCTGGGTTCTTGTCTCGTGAATCTGAAGAATAAAATCCATGGACAACCACGGAAGGAGGAGTAAAAGGAGTAGGATTTATTTAAGGAAGGACAGCAGAGACTCCGCAAAGTGGAGGGGCACCTGGAAGCAGGACACCGTCTAATGGAGGTTAGGCCAGAGGTTATATTGATTTGTGGTATGAGCATAATTAACATTCATGCAAGGCAGGCATTGAGAAATGCATCAACTCCATTGGTTAAAATCTATGTAAAACAGGCATTGAAACTGGTCAGGAACACCATTGGTTAAAACAAAAGGTGGCAAATACTTCCTAGTACCCACCTGTGACCACCCCCATCTCTTAGTCAGGGACTAGAGTGAGCCTCAAGGTCTTTTTGCATTTGAAGGCCCTGAGCATGCCCTGTCAATCACTCTCTGCCTCTACCAGCCAGCTCTTGGATAGGGGCCCTTTGTCCTGACTACCTAGCCATTTCACTGTCTCTCCTAATCTGTCTTATTAGGGCCTCGCTAAGTTGTTGAAGCTACCTTTGACTTGTGATCCTCCTGCCTCAGCCTCCTGAGTCACTGGGATTATAGGTGTGTGCCACTGTGCTTGGACTCTCTATTCTTTAATAAAATCTGTCTCCTCTGCTTGTCTTGGCATCCCTTGACTTTTATTCTTCAACTCTGGGGGACACATGAACCCAACTTCGTCAGATTGGAGAAGAGCAACCATTTGCAACCTGCTAACATCACTCAGTTCAGTAATTTTGAAAACCCACAACACTTTTTTAGTCTGACAGGTGAAATTTTCAATGTATTTTGTTCCACATGGCCTCTCTTTTATTATTGTTTTAAGATTGGGGGGCATCTCCCTATTTTGCCCAGGCTGGTCTTAAACTTATGGGCATAAGCGATCCTCCTGACTCAGCCTCCTGAGCAGTGGGGAATGCAACATGTTGCCACCATGCCTGGCTCCAGATGGCATGTGCATGGTTCAGAAAGGAACAGTTTGCTTTTAAAACATATTTCTTTGTGAATTAGTGAAATAGCCTGCACTAATTTTTCTTCTCAGCTCTTATTATATTTCCTCTTGGTTTGCTTACACTCTAAATTAAGGATTATTAAAACTTTTCCCACCATTGACAGGAAAATGCTAACACTAGCTTTGCTTCTGTCATTCAGAAATAATTGGAAATAGAAACCCATTTGAACATATGAGAAATACTATATGTCAGAATATAGTATTTAGCCTTAATTGGAATGTAAATATTCAATTGTAGGGGTTGGAGCAGTGGGCTCAGTGGTTATGGCACTTGCTTGGCAGGTGTGAGGATGCAAGTTCAAACCCCAGCACCACATACACAACAGTGTCAGAGCAACAAAGCTCACGTGAAAAACTAAATAAAAATTGATTCTCTCTCTCTCTCTCTCACTGTCCCTCTCTGTTTTGTTTTTTTTTAAAGAGGGAAGGACAGTGATAGAGAGAGAGAGAATGGGTTTCACTGCTCTCACACTTTGTTGTGGTGCTGGGGTTCAAACCTGCATCCTCCTCGCAGGCAAGCTCTGTAACCACTGAGCAACCACTCCAGCCTCTGTCTCTCTCTCTTAAAAAAAAAAAAAAAAAGAAAAATGTTCAATTGTAGCCATTTTTAATGATAGCCCTTCCCTTTGCCTGCCCCAATTTTAAAGTTAGCTAATTGCACAGACTGTAACCCTGAGCCCCTACCAGGGCAAGCGGCAGCACTGGATTAGGAATGAAAGCAGGCAGGCTGCCTTCCCAGGTGTACTTGCGCCAGGTTTGCTAGCACACCCTTCAGGCAGAAGTAAACTTTGCCTTGTTGACCCACTTCCAAGCATGTGTTTGATTTCTTGCAGCACCTCAATATTCCTAACAATTTTGGCACCTGTCCGGTCCCAGCCGGCAGGAACCGGACGGTTGTCAATCGGCGGTTGACTGGGAATGAAGTAGACCCACTGGTCCTCAGTTCTCCAAGCACTTTATTTTTCCCTCTCTCACTAGAGGCCTCCAAGTGCTTCCTTCTCCACCTTCTCTCTTTTAGAGGCAAGGCCTTTACATACATCTCCTCTCACTAGAGGCTTTTACATCTTCTTCCTCTTCACTAGAGGCAAGGCTTTTTACATTTAGAGTCAAGGCTATTTACATTTTCTCTCTTTGGAGTCCCCATTTCTACTGCCACACTAGAGTCCCTGTTTCTACCACTGCTGTTTCTACTGCCGAGGCTCTTCTTCTTCTCTGCTGCTGCTGCTGCTTACTAGTGGCTACTACTTTTTCCCTGTATGCCCAGTATTTATCTGTTACAACAACCAATAGGGATACAGTGCAAACACATTCAACCAATTGTAACAAATGAGTGGCCTAATGGCTTAGTCATGCAGTCAGGCAATTTGCTAATTACTAGGGAAGATACAAGCCAGCTGGGCCTCTTACAGAGTTGTTCACCACTAATTCTTTTCTCTGACATCCAGCCAGGCATCATGTTGGCCTTAGTCTCCAACAGGCGCCCAATGTTAGGCTCCATATGTCACCTAGGGGGTCGTGGAGACTCCCTCCTTAGAGGAGACACATCCTGCTGCCTTGTTGCAATGGCCTTGGAGTTCAGGGAAGAAACTGTGATCCTTGAGGCCAACAATAGACCCAAACTTGAAAGTGGATCAGGAACACAGGGAAAGGGTCCAAGCAAGCACTGCAGTGACCAGGTAACTCTGTGCGTGGACCAAAGTAGAAAAATTTATTCTCGAGCTTAAGAGAGAATTATTTCCTATGTGGTTGGGACATTCTGAAGGTTGTGCAAGTATTACTGAGACTCTATTCAGAAATCCAATACCATGTCCAGGAAAGTGGGATGGAGGGGGCCTGGGGTGTGCAAGAAGCCTCCAAAAAGGGGCATTTGAGTATACAGAGGGAAACTTAATTACAGGAACCTACAAAAATGGGGAATAAAAGTTCTAGGCCTACCAACAAGGGACGGGCAATGGAAAGATCGCATATGTATAAGTCTTTTCCTTTGAAGAGTTAAGCAGGGAAAATAAACAGTGGTTATGTGGCAGTAAATCCTCCCCCATCCATGAAGGATGAGTGGCTACCTGAACTTTTGATTTCAGCATCTGCCATGGCTGAAAGATTCTATTCCTAATGTTCCCAACTGCATAGGCCCTTTTCATGTCTGGGTCATACTGTACAAATCTGAGATAGGATCTATTTTAATTATTAATGAGTTAAATCTGATAGTTTTTTGGCCTCCTAACCATAGGGATTTAATTCCTGGTGAAAAGCTACCATATCTTTGTTTCTTGTCTGTTTTATATTTACTTGTACATACCTGATATTATATATCATGTCTACATATGTGCATGTGTCTGTATCATGTACAAGGTATCAAAACTGGCTTATGGATAATAGAGTACTCATACATTCAATGAATGGATTCAAATGCTTTTCGGTTCATGTGACTTGAATAAAACTTTAACAAAAAGGGTCAATCTAAATTGGCAAGGATAAAGATGACTTTGAAACTTCTAACCGGCATGTTTTTCTAGGTGGCCAGTCAATCAGAGTGTTGGCTTCTATTAAATGTTTAAAGTGCAATGTCCATTGCTTCTAAGAATTTTTCTTTGGCAGAAATAACTGACTTAAAGTGTCAACTAGACCTATCTAATACCTTGGTTTTCATGGGTAACCTAAGTTAGGAAAGGGTAAACTAATTTTAACCTAAGTGGGATTAATCTTCATAAATGTGTTTTTTTGAGGAGCCATCTGATTAATTTGCAAAGTTAAAATACTAAAACATCAACTAAGCATAAATTCAAGTACTCATAGTTTCTTGAATTCCATAAGATGACATATATTTGGATCTATTAAATGTTTTTGTATAAATTGGAAAATTAAAAACAAGGGGGACACTTAAGATTGTTCCTTTCTGGGTCTTAACCTAAAACCAAGGTTACCAAGTTAATTCTAACAGGTGTAATTCTATATGGGCACAAAAAGTTTCAGCTGTGCTTTGAATAATGTACTGTAGAAAGAGTAAAGTCTTCCATCTTATTAAAAAGGAGTTAAGATTTGTTTGAATAAGAGAAGGTGGAGCACCTGTGATGTGAGAAGGAACCTGATCATTGAGTCTAAATTTTTCTGTATCTTCAATTTGGATCCACACCCACTTCCACCTTCCCATATGCTGTGGTACAAAGAAGTTGACAGGAATGATTAAACTCACATGGTGGCATTTACATTTATAAAAAACCTTAATTGGGACCCATTACCCTGAGTACCTGATGATTAACTCTCCTATCTTATTCAGGGGGTGAAAGCTGCCAGTCACAAAGGACATAGCAATGGGTTCCAGCACTATTAGATTATAAACTGGGGTCAAAAATGGTCTCCATTTTTAAGATCTGGCAGGATGCCACATTTGGTCAAGGGACACTTCTGGATAGAGTGCTGCCTGTTGCCCATGGGGTTAAATTACAAGGACCTCTTGGAGTCCCCATGTATGCAGAAATCTATGTTTTGGACATTCTGATTTCTGTGTAGAGAGATCCCTAACAGTCTTTGCATGGACAGAGGGGGAACACTGACATAAACACCTCACAACTAGTTGATAGTGCCTTGACAGTATATAATGCCTGAGACTGTGAGAAACATGCTCACCTATTCAAGTCCAAAGAATGGACTAAGGGACACAAGGTACTCTTTAATTGAGGCTTTGCTTTAATGATGGTCTTGCAAAATTGGATGCCTGGTGGTCTGGAACCCCCAGATTGGATACAACCAGAGTTTTATCCCCTAGAGTGCAAGATCCCTCACCTAGTTCCTCATTAGCTGAGTACCATTGGGTACCCAGTCTTCCCAAACATTACCTAGGTTTTACTGTCTCCTTTTGGGGTACTTAAATAAATATATGTTTATTTGTTCCCCCTTCCCTTTGTTCTCTTGTGGTGGGAAAGTTCCCTTGGATTGAATGCCTTTTGGCAGGTACACAGTTATCTCTTGGTCAGGTGGTGGTGGTGGCTTCCTTCCCAATTCCTGCATGTCAAGGGGCTGTGAAGTTTTATACCCTGGCTTAGCTGCATGATCCTTTTCATTCTGCTGTCCCCTCCAGCTGCCTTTCTTACATCCCAAGTATTTTACATTCAAAGCTGAATATTGTATTCTGAAAATGAATCACTGGATTTTCTATTGTTCACAAGCACTCCCCCTTTTAATTTTTTTCTTTTTTTTTTTTTTAAAGAGAGAGGGACAGAGAGAGAGAGAGAGAGAATCATTTTTAGTTTTTCCTGTGACTTTCGTTGCTCCAATACTTGGTTGTGTACATGGTGCTAGGGTTTGAACTTGCGACCTCAGGCATGCCAGGCAAGCACCACAAGCTCCACAAGCGCTGTAACTGCTGAGTCACCACTCTAGCCTCCCCCCCCCCACTTTTCTTTTTAAACCTCTTGGTCTCATATTAATTTTTGTCCCTGTATCCTTTGTATTGTCACCCATTCTAGCCGTGCTCACTTTTTGAGGTGGAAACCCCCCCACAGTAATGAGTCCACCCTTTTTAGTAGTTTGGAGAGTTTATATAAATTAGTAGTTTGGAGATTACTTTTAGTAGTAGTCAGGAGCACTTGGGGAGGTCCTTTCCAGCCCGGTTGAAGCTTGTCTTCTTTCCAGGTCTTGAATAAAACCAAGTTGCCAGGGTGGACCTGATGAATTGAGAACTCCAGAGGAGGGGTCTGAGCAAGCAGTCCCTTTAACCTCAGGGATGATAAAGTGGATGATTTTCTTAGAAATTGGCCTTTGATTTCCATGGTAGGGAATTCTGTAGTTTTTCCCAAGGAAGGGAGCTCATAAAGCAGCTCATAAAAAATATCAAGGATAGATAATTGTACCAGCAAAACAAATTAACAAACAAACCAAAACAGAAACAACACAGATTAGGTCCGCCTATGTAGGAGGTTAGGAAGAGTCATAGATCTCAAGTTGACTCAGGACAAATGCGTGACTCTGACAGAGCTCTTTGTGATATTTATCAGGCACTCCTATCTAAAAACCTTTCTGTTGCGGACATGACCTGAAGGTACCAAGGCAATCTAATGGCAGTTTGGTGGAACCGCCAGGAGGAGATGTGCCTGCAAGCAGTCACGCCTCCAAGTCACTCAGATGCACCCCTGGATGCCTAGAGGTTGTCCCTGCCCCCCCATAACAGCTGCTCTTGATAGTCATTCCTATTAACCTTTAGTTTCACAAAAACAAGTTTTATGGCCCTTACCTGTTTTCAGGAGTGTTTTTCAGAAGTGCAGCTGCATCCTTTGTCACTAAAGATTAGGTGGATTAAGTTAAGTTGATTAGAAACCCTCTGTTTCAACTCAATAAATACTATGGTGAAAGCTAAGGGGTCAGAGATGCCATGCGAGCACTCTCCGCAGCCACCCCTACTTCCAAGTTGTTCTTCAAATCATTTCATAAAGAAGTCCAAGCATCTATAGTTGTCCATGGCATCCTTTCTTTATAACTTCCCAGTTTTACTTAACTTTTGGGAGGAGTGACACAAATGTACATCACTAGTTAAATTAAAAGAACCGCTTTCATTTCTTTTAAATGCCCATATTTGGCTGTGCATGCCCATATTTGGCTGTGCTTTGGTTATACTCTCCTGCCAAGGGATTTAAGATCAACATGGTTGAGTAGGAAGGAATCTCACCTGTTACTGGAAGCAGCAGGCTTCCATCATTTTGCTCTCCAGAGTATCATGTGCTGATGGCCAACACCTTATAGCCATTCAGAACACGCTAGGCCCAGAGTCTAACTGACCGGACCAGAGCCAAGCCTACCTGCCCAGCAGCTGCTTGGGCCCCCAAGTGGATCCAGGACAAGCAGCTCCCAGGACCACCATCTGGAACTGAACTGACCCACCCAGCAGCCGTGTGAGCCCCAAGGGAACCTCGATGCAGAGAAAATGAGGAATCAAAGTGGAAAAGGTTCACCTCAAACCCACAACTCCCCTAAAAAGGAGCCCGTTGGTAGGGAATGGGATGAAAACCTAGAAAAAATTGTCAACAATCTCATTACTAAAAGGATAAATGAACCAAAAGAATATTTAATGAAAGGACAAAGTGAGAAAACCCAAGAGATGAAAAATTCTATTATCAAAGAAATAGACATACTGAAAAAGGAAGTAACAGCTAAAATCTTCAATCACATCCGAAGAATGCTGGAGGACTTTAACAACAGACTAACTTTTATTTTTTATTAATATTCGAGTAGTTTGATAGTCATAGTCATAAATGTGCACTAAGTAACAATATGATACACATTTGATCGTAAACCATAGTTACCCTCACATTGCCCACACCCCAGTCTCTTGATTTTTCTATATTGTGTCCCTAACAAATATGATTGACTATATATTTACAAAATTGTGAATTTTACAGAATTAAATGATTGTATACATAATATTTGACTTCTCAGGGGGCAAAGAGTATGTTACATTGTTAATTGTCTCCCTAGATCCCTCCCTTTTTCCCCCGCCTTCTCCCATCCCCCACCCCTCCCTCTCTCTTCCTCACCTACAAGTCTGTGGTTCCCCTAGACTACGTGTTGCTATTCCCTTTGTGGATCCAATACATAAGTTTGACTACCTTTCACACAAGCCTGGGTTTATCTCCAGCCTCCACAAATGAGTGAAAACATTTGACCCTTGACTCTCTGGGTTTGGCTAACTTCGTTTAGCATGATTTTTTTTCCATTGCCATCCATTTACCTTCAAAGGCCACAATATCATTGTTTCTAACAGCTGAGTAGCACTCCATTGTGCACATATACCAGAAGTTTTGGAACCTTTCATCCAGTGAGGGGCATCTGGATTGATTCCATAATTTAGCTGCTGTAAATTAAGCTACTATGGACATTGACTTTGCTGTGTCACTGTAATATGTTGATTCTAACTCCTCTGGGAAAATACCTAGAAGAGGAATATCTCGGTTGTACGGTGGATTCATCTCTAAGTTTTTGAGGTCTCTGCACACTGCTTTTCAGAGCAGCTGTACCACTCTGCAGTCCCACTAACAACATGCTAGTGTTCCTATCTCCCCACAATCCCTCCAGCATCTGTTACTGTTTATATTCTAGATCTTTGCCCGTCTGATTGGAGTGAGGTGAAATCTTAAGGTAGTTTTGATTTGCATTTCTCTGATTACTAGTGATTTAGAGCACTTTCTTATGCATTCATTGTCTTGTCCTCTATTGAGAAGTTTCTGTTTAGCTCTCTGGCCCATTTATTGTTTGGATTGTTAGTGGTTTTGTTTTGAAGTTTTTTGAGTATTTTGTAAATTTTGGGTATTAGTCCCCTGTCCGAGGAATCACAAGCCATGATTATTTCCCATTCTATAGGTTGTCTCTTGACAATTTTGACCAATATGTTGGCTGAGCAGAAGCTTTTTAGTTTAATGGCATCTCACTCATTGATTTTTAACTTTAATTCTTTTGCTTTAGGAGTCTTGTTGAGAAAATCTTTGCCTACTCTCAAATGCCAGATTGTTGGTCCTAAGTTTTCTTCTAGCAGTTACGTGGTACCTGGTTTAATTCCTAGTTTCTGGATCCATTTTAATTTGATATATGTGCAAGGTGAGAGATAAAGATCTAATTTCCATTTTCTGCAAGTGGTTGTCCAGTTTGTCCAGCACCATTAGTTGAATAGGCTGTCATTCCTCCATGTTATATTTTGACCCCCTTTGTCAAAGACCAGATAGTTAAAGGTTTGTGGGTTTGTCTCAGAGTCTTCTATTCTATTCCATTGGTCTTCATTCCTATTTTGAC
>PVKS010047639.1:0-12746 GCA_004027875.1 Aplodontia rufa | reverse complement strand
AGAAGGGGAGAAGAAGAAGAAGGAAGAGGAGGAGCAAGAGGAGGAGGAGAAGGAGAAGGGGGAGAAGAAGAAGGCGCAGGAGGAGGAGGAGAAAGAGGAGGAGGAGGAGCAGGAGGAGGAGGAGAAGGAGGAGAAGAAGAAGAAAAGCATCTGTAAACAGAAATGGACAACAATTCCTGCTCTCCAAGAGCTTACATTTGACTGGGCGAGGTGGCACATGCCTGTAATGCCAGTGGTTCGGGAAGCTGAAGCAGGAGGACTGCAAGTTCAAAACCAGCCTCAGCAACTTAGAGAAGTTCTGAGTAACTTAGGGAGACCCTATCCCAAAATAAAAAGGACTCAGATGTGGCTCAGTGGTTAAGCACTGCTGGGTTTAATCTCTAGTACAAAAAAAAAAAAATAAAGCTTCCTCATTTTTGATGGTGACATTTGAGTTACATTATTCTTTCTCTAATGGATTCTTTTTCACTGCTGCTCAGAACCACATGGTGAAACAGGGCCACCAGCAGCTCTGTTTTACTCTAGTTCCACAATCCTCAGGACAGGTTCTGATTGGCTCAGCTTAGACCACTCATCTGTGGCCAGTAGCAGGGTTCATTATTTTAAACCACTGCTTCTTCTAAGCAGATGTGCGTAGTCACAGTTGGAAAAGTGGGTGCGCTGGGCAGACAGCAGAGTGTCAAGTGCATTGTCCTAGTCACTCGAGTCTTGCTCAGTAGAACCTCAGCTTTCTTCTCTTTCTTATGTAGGACGCCTAACATCTTGTCCCTTGCAAAGCTGCTCCATAACTTAGGACCAGATACTAAAGGTGTCTTGTGGCTCTGTCTTCTTGATGTCTGCCTCTCCCCTTCAAGGTGGCAGGTGCCTGAGGTCCCACTGAGTGGACTCTCTCCAGATGATTTTTCACCCCTCCTCAGCCTACTGCTTCTCATTTGTTTGGGTGACAGCCACCGGATTAGGGAGCCAGGGCTTAATAACCAGGCCTAAAGCCCCTAGGGAACTCTAGAGCCATCTGGCTTATTGTTTGAGGTCCCTAGAGAGAAGGGATCTGGATGAGGTCACCTGGAAATCATCTGGCAGGGCTGGGCCTCCCTACTTAGTCCCACAGAGCCAGGGAACACTCCTTAAAGCATCGTGCCCGAGGGCTGTTGCTCTGCAGCCCATCTCCTTAGGTGAAGAAGCCTCTACCTCCCAGCCAGCAGGGCAGTCACCAGGTGGACCTGGCACTGCCTGGGCTGCCTCTGGCTGCCAGATGCTCATTGTCCTGAAGGTACTGAGGTCGGCAGCTGTGGAGGGCTCCGGGACAGTGGCCAGTGGCTGGGGAAAGACAGATCTTTGGGAATTATGATTATATATGTTAAGGAATCAGATTAAGGAATTGAACAGAGAATAGATTCAGCATTGGTTTCTGGAAAAAAGTACAGATGAGAGTGGGCCAAAGCACCCGAGGCTCCGGGAAGAGGGTGAAACAATCAGGGGAAGACAAAGGGTCTTGTTTCGACGCTGCAGAACGTTCTTGGGAAGACATTTGACCTCCCTGAGCCTCAGCTTCCTCAGCTCAAAGGTGACTCCATACTTCCTGAAGCGGTGAAGTGCGCAGTGGTCAAGAGCCCAGGCTCCTCTCTCAAACACAATTGAAGTCCCAGCCCTGCCATCAAACAGCCGTGTGACCTTTATGCTTCACTGCCCTGAGTCTCACTTTGCTTCTCTCTGAAATGAGGATGTTACCTGTACCCAACTCCTAGGGTTCAGGGAAGTTTCAACAGAATCTTACATGAAAAATAATTAATACAGAGCTGAACATGGACGAACTGCTTAATAAATAGTTGCAAGACATGTAGAACTCTCTCAAGAGAGCTTCAACCAAAAGAACAATTTACTGGAAGTTCTTTCACCTTCCCTGCTTCCTACCATGTCATTGTTTCTTTTTTCTTTTTGTTTTTTTCTGTGTTGCTGAGAATCAAATCTAAGACCTTACACAGGCTAGGCAAACACTCTACCAGTGAGCCCTATCCCTAGTCCCACATTACTATTTTTTTCCTTCAGCTCTAGGGATTGAACCCAGGGATGCTCTTATTGTAGTACTGAGGATTGACCTTTTAATTATTTATCTTGAGACAGGGCCTCCTAGAATTGCTGAGGCTGGCTTCAAACTTGTGATCCTCCTGCCTCAGCTTCCAGAGTTGCTGGGATTATAGGTGTGTACCACCGTGCCCAGGCCCATGTCACTATTTCTAATGCTTAACTGTATTGACATTTTGGAATATGACAATCAGAAAAGACTAAGGATGGGACAGGAACTTCTGGAGGTAGTGTTCCCAGAGAAGACCAAACAAAAGATATGCAATATCTTGGAGGCACACAGCAGAAGGGGTCAAACAACTGATGAGCAGGGTGAAGGGAGGAAGGCACCCGGCTGCAGGCCCCCCATGATCTTTTCAAGATCCTCCCTCTCATTATGCCTAGTCACTCTGACTCCCAGGGAGGGGGTGGTGAGCACTGAAGACTCTCATCTGGGCAGTGCTGAGGAAAGTCCTGCAGAGGACCAGCCCCCAGAGAAGCCCACAACACACAAGTCCCTCCTGGTACCGTGCATGTGGACCTGTGTTTGGATGGTTTCCCCTCACAGAGCCCAAGGCAAGAAGAATGGTGCTGAATGCTGGCTAGCGGAACCCCTCAGTCAGAGCCCGACTAAAAAGGGATGGCGGTGATCGTGGAGATCCCCAGGTCATGCCTGAGCCTTCAGGGCTGGAAGAGGGGCACTGTGAGCAGCAACGTAAGTTCCCCTCCTGGGCTTCCTCAGACACCCAGACCAGACACTAGAGATCGGCACAACCACAGACTTCGTCTAATGAAGGGAGTCTCAGCTCTGGAAGAAGAGGTTCAGCACAACCACTGAGAGTCACTGGCAGAATCTACGACGGAGGTTTTGCTTTAAAAAGCATACTCAGGGGCTGGAGTGGTGGCTCAGCAGTTTCAGTGCTTGTCTGGCATTCACAAGGACAAGGGTTCAAACCCTAGCACCACATACAATAAGAGTCAGAGAACAGAAACCATATAAAAACCTAAATAAAGTTGGGGTTGGGGATTTAGCTCAGTGGCAGAGCCCTGAGTTCTGTCCTCAGCCCTAGGGGGAAAAAAAACTAAATAAAATTGATTCTTTCTTTCTCTCTCTCTCTTAAAAAAAAAAAAGTATACTCAGCCAGGCCTCCTGGGCACACCTGTAGTCCCAGAAACTTGGGAACCTGTGGCAGGAGGACCCCAAGTTTGAGATTTGCCTCAGCAACTCAGCAAGGTCCTAAGCAACTTAGTGAGATCCTGTCTCAAAATAAGAAATAAAAATGACTGAGGTTGTAGCTCAATGCTAAAGTGTTTTTGGATTCAATCCCCAGTATATATATATACACTCAAATCATAATTTTATTTCTGGAAAATAAACAAAAATCCTATCTTCTTTTACTCCATGAACCACAGAGTTAAGCTCAACTAAAGCTTCAGGGCTAATTGATCTGTTTCTACCTAACCCTACCCACTGAGAAAATTCCAATGTAGCAGGAGGGGAGAAGATTCCTGGATAGGGTCCACATCATAATCTCTGGGGAGTGTGACACCTTTCTATTCCTCCAAGAAGGCCTTGTGTTCCAGAGGTCAAGGTACCTCTGATGGAGACAAAGCAGTGTTTAGCAGAGGAGGAAAAAGATGGCAGCAAGGGAAAGGGACTCCCTTAACCCCAGGTCAAAGGTGAGCTAGCCCTGAGCCCAGGGCCAGGGCTTGTTAATGCACTGACTGATTGATCGTTGGTGAATGTGGCACTTGAGAAAGACAATTTGGGCAATAGTGTTAAGCATCTTAGCCATTAGCTCAGGAGTCAAGAGGTCACGGTCAGGGATTGGTGCCTGTTGGGACTGGAAAGGCTGACCCAGCTCCCGGGCTCCTGGTAGAATCTAAGCTCCTAAGAGAGGGTGTAGGTCCAGATGATTGTCTCTGACAGAGAGCTGTGTGCTTCGCTTGGGCAAAAGCTATGGTCAACGAAATCTAAGGATGCCACAATTAAGAACATAAGTCTTTTTTTTTAATTTATTTTTATTAGTGTATTATAGTTTTACATAATGTTGGGATTAGTTGTCACATATTCCTAAATGCACACAATTCAGCAATACAATTTGTTCAATATCCTGCCCCCCCCATCCCTCTACTTCCCTCCTCCCATCTCCTGATCCCTTGCCTTTCTTCTGGGTCCTATATTGTTCCTAAAAAACCCAAATACAGTGACATAATTCTTATACCTATGAAGAACATTTGTACAGTGACATTTATAACTTCTTGGAATGTACCTTGCTTTGTCTTAGTTCCAACATTTCCCCTTCTCCTCCCTTCCCATCATCCCTTGTAATTCTTCAAAATATTTGACAATGGGATTAAACATTTACGTTTTTGTACAGGTTTGCAGCATAGCTTGAAGAACATAGGTCTTAACCACCTCATGTGCTGATTTTTTTCCTAAGAGAAGTTTTTATTTCTTTTCTTCCCTCCCAAAAGCAACCATAATCCCAAATTTTGTGTTTTATCATTCCATTGGTACTCTTGATAGATTTTAATGTATTGTTATGTCATTTTGTGTATTTTTGAACTTAGGTCCATTGAATCACTTTGAATTTTTTCATTCGACATCATACTTCTGAGATTCATCACTATTACTGGGTGTAACTATAATTTATTTTTTCTGTCATATAGCATTCAATGATACAAATGGAATGCTAGCTATCATCTACTATTGATGAACATTTGTTTTCTTCTGATTTTCATTTTTATTTATTTATTTTTGGTACCAGGAGTGAACCCAGGGGCACTTAACCACTGAGCCACATCCCCAGCCCTTTTTATATTCTATTTGAGACAGAGTCTTGCTAAGTTGCTGAGGCTGGCTTTGAACTTCAGATCCTGCTGTCTGAGCCTCTCCAGCTGCTGGGATTACAGGTGCATGCCATTGCGCCCAGCCTGGTTTTTGACTATTACGAACAAAGTTGCCTTAAACACTCCTGAATACTGATGTATATGTGCAAGAGTCGCTAGGCTATACACATAGCAGTGGACTCTCTAGGTAGTAGGATATGCAGATGCTAAACTTTACTAGGTAGAACCAACTGTCTTCCAGCTTAGCTTTACCACTTCATACGCTCATGCACAATGTGTGAAAATCCCCATGGCTCCGTGCACTTGCCAACATTTGGTTTGGATTAATTATGTTAACTCTGATCAATCTGGTATGTGTGAAATGGTATCCCACTATAGTTTAAATTAACATTTTCCTGATTATTAAGATTGAATATATTTTAATATATTTGTAAACCATCCGTTCCTCATTTTTGGTGAAGTTGCTCTTTAATTCTTTTGCTCATTATTAATTAGGTTGTTTGCCTTTGGGATTTTGAGATATTCTGTACAAAATTTGAGTATTAACTATATAATTTACATATATATGATTTCTTGTTTATGGTTTATGATATCTTTAAATAAAAAAAGTTATAACTTTTAATTTAAGTGCATCTTTTTCTTTATGATTTGTCTCTACATCCTTTTTTTTGGAACCAGAGATTGAACCCAGGGGGACTTAACCACTGAGCTACATCCCCAGCACTTTTTATTTTGAGACAGGGTCTTGCTAAGTCACTTAGGGCCCCTCTAACTTGCTGAAGCTGGTCTTGAACTTGTGACCCTAATGCCTCAGCCTTCTGAGCTGCTGGGATTTACAAGCATGCACTATTGCACCCGGCTGCATCTTGTTTGAAAAACCAGTATGGGGGCTGGAGCTGTCTGGCATGTGTGAGGACGTGAGTTCCAGCCCCAGTACCACGTACACTGCGAAGTGTCAGAGCAATGAAAGCCACATGAAAAACTAAGTAAAGTTGATTCTCTCTCTCTCTTTCTCACTTTCTTTAAAAACAAACAAACAAACCTGTACTGGGGATGTATAGTTTCTCTTTGGGCTTTCTTAATTAGTGTCTTTTACAGTACAAAAATATTTAACTTTAGTTAAGTTTTATTTATTGATTCTTTTGTTGATAGATCATCTTTTACTGTCCTATCAAGAACCCCTTGCTTAATTAAAGGTCAAGAAGATCTTCTTCAAGATTTATAGTTTTAGCTCTTAAATTTAGGTCTATAATATATTTTGAATTAAATTTTATGTGTGACGTGGGTTAAGGGTCTAAATACATCTTTTTGCATGTGGATATCCAATTGTTCCAGTCCCATTTTGGAAAAAAAAAACAACCTTTTTACGGATTTCTGATAACCTTATTATGGTCAGAGTATGAGAACATAGGTAGTAATCCTTTGAAGTTTGTAGACACTTTTTTTTTTCAGAAAGAGGGAACATTGAGAGAAAGAGAGAAGCAATTTTATTTAGTTTTTCATGTGACTTTCATTCCTCTGACACTTAGCTGTGTACCTGGGTGCTGGGGTTTGAACTTGCATACTTGTGCATGCAGGGCAAGCGCCCTATCCACTGAGCCACCGCTCCAGCCCCCGTAGACACTTCTTTATGATGTTCAGTTTTCACAGAAGTTCCACATGTGCTTGGAGAGATGCGTATTCTGCTGATAATGGGTACAGTGGGATGTATATGCATCCGATCAGCCCTGAGTACCTATTAGTTCAGATCTATATCCGTTCTCATTTGTCAGTTTGCCTGAGATATCGATGGTGACTGAGGCTTGTTACCTCTAATGTTTTGTCTGTATTGGCATCTTGCGGGGAGACAGTGTCAGGATGGTAGCCTGGGGTTCGAACCGAGTACTCGCGCATGCCAGGCAAGCACCACAACCACTCAGCCACCGCTCCAGCCCTTTTGTTTATTTTTTTTATGTGGCATCCGTTGCTCTGACATGTCATTGTGTTAGTGGTGCTGGGGTTCAAACCCAGCATACCAGGCAAGGGTGTAACTGCTGAGCCACGGCTGCAGCCCCAAAAGTTCTCCCCTTAAAGTCGGAGAAGGCAGCGTTCAAACACAAGTAAACGTCTACGCTGGAGGCACGTGAAATGTTGAGCTCTCGATTTCTTAGGAGCTCTGCCTCCACTTGTGTGGAAGGTGAAGCCAGACACAGATGCTGCTGTCTGCTTCTTCTGCAGGTGTGCGGACCCCGACTCAACAGAAACTCACGTCCACCTGTGTTCTAAACACTCTGGAGCTGGTGGAGCCGTGGGTCTGCTCAATGCGGGTGCGACCTTCTCCCAGCCCAGACATCACCCCACCTGAGAAGAGCCGCCTCTTCCTCCCCGCTTGATGCCGAGTAACTCTTGGGCTAGGAGAGGAGACACCTTCATCCCAGGAGAAATAATCTCCCCCCAGTACAGATGAGGTTGGCCTTGGTCTTGCCAACACACCAAGAGAAACTCCCTCATTCAGCACCTACTTTGTGCCAGCTCCTTGCTATACCTGATTCCGTCCTATCTATACAACTCCACAAGGGTGGTATCATCGTCTTACAAAGAATACTTTAGCCCACGTGAACTGGCTTTCTCAAGGCCCCGAGCCGGCAAGAAGCAGTCAGGATCTGGACCCTCTTTTTAGCTCCTCGTTTGAAGGAGAACTCAGAACCTGACTTCTGTAGAGAACAGTTTGTGATTCAGCTGGAGCAGCCAGGACAGCCAGTGCAGTCAGGGGAGGGAGTGTGGCCTCCCTTTCCCCACACCCTTCTGAGCTCTGGTTCTTGGTATGAGGGACATCCAGGAGACACAGTGAACCTGGGAGCAGAGAGACCTGGGTGCGAATCCTGCTCCACCATCCTTCCAGGGCAGTGCCCTAGGCAAGTCACTTGACCTCTAAGAAGTTGGGTTTCCTCAGCAACTCTGGGCTCTGTTATGAGAATCAGACAGCATCCCATGTGGAAAACCCCACGCAGTTTCTGACTTACAGTAAGTCTTGGAATTTCTAGCTTTTCCTGTTATCACTATTGCTACTAGTCTAGACCTGGATTCCTACTAATCGTGTGACCATAAGCAAAGGCCTTTTCCTTTCTGGACCTTAGTCTCCTCGTTCTCCTAATGGGGATTCAGGTAACCCCAGCTTCCCTGGGATGGGCATAAAGATCAAATATGTGAAATGTGAATATTAGTGTATTTTCTCTTTTCCTGCTCTTTTTCTAGAAATCCCAGAGAGAAGGACTGTCTAGAGTTCATAGTGGTTCTCATGGGGAGCTCTTAACTAAAGGAGTTGCTCTGCCTCAGATTGTGAAGAACTTTGGACCACTAGGACCAACAGTGTAGAGGGGATGGAATCTGGAAGTGACAAGGTCCAGGGTCCGGACCTAACTTGTAAAGGGGTGACAGCACCCCACTCTTGGCTGCTCTCCACTGTACAGTGTGGTGGTTGCATGCTCCTCGGGCTCCAGAGAAGGAGTCCTGGAGAGGAGGCCACAGAGACAGTATGGGGAGTCCCAGGGTGTTCAACCAGTCCTCTGGGCAGGCCTCCAGCTGCTGGATCTTTTCACTCCCTGTGACTTGTCCTCAGGGGACCCTGGCTCCCTGGTGTGCTGGTGCCACCCAGAGAGCAGAGGAGGAGAAAGGAAATAGGGTACCTTCCCCTAGAGGAGAAAGGCTTTGACTTTCGCTTCTGATAGGCCTAAGTAAGTCCTGTAATAGATTTTGGATGAAATATTAAATTCAGATTTTCAAGAGCTAAGTTTTAGGGGACTTAGCTCAGTGGCAAAGTGCTTGGGTAGCACGCACAAGGCTCTGAGTTCACTCCTCAGTCCTGAACAACAAAAAAAGGTGAAATAAAAATAAAAATTTTTTATTTTTTATTGAGTTGTTAGACAATCATAAATGTGTATAAAGTAACAATATGATATGCATTTGCTCCTAAATCAGAGTTACCCCCACATCGCCCACACCCCAGTCAAGAATCAAGTTTTGGGTTAAAAAAGTTAAAAGTTAAAAATCAAACAAAACCAAAAACCTCCATAAGCAAAATCCAAGGACAAAAGACAAACTGAAAAACATCATGCACAGCTCACAGCACAAAGGATTAGTCCACCTTATCCACGAAATGCTTCCAGAAACAGAGAAAAAGCCGATGGATCGAATGGACCAAAGAGCAGTTCACAATTCACTTCATTCAAAATAGGATAAATATAGATGCAAGTTATACTTGGCTATAGTTTTTTACCTAACCAATTGGCGAAATACCAAAACATTCTGTTGGTGAATTTGCGGTGAAGCAAAACATTCTCACCCACTGTTGATGGGAAAGCAAAACAACCTGTGATCAGCAATTTGACCTCTATGAAATTTCCAAAGTCATTGACCCTTTGATCCATGCCTGGTTCTAGGAACTCATCCTCAGACTTGCACAAGCTTGAAATGGTACACACGAGATTACTTCCTGCGGTTACCGAAAACGGTAATGGCAAAAGATAGAAATAAGGGCCGGAGCAGGGGCTCAACAGTAAAAACGCTTGGACCTGCAAGGACCAGGGTTCAAACCCCAGCACCATGTACACAACTAAATGTCAGAGAAATGAAGGCCAGATGGGAAAACAAATAAAATTGAGAGAGAGAGAATGAAAGAACCTGAAATGTTCTGTGGCTCATCCACACAGGAAGTAATAAGCAAGCTTGGAAAATAGCAACGCAACTTCATTCAAAAGGCCTCTCACATACAGTAATAAAACTAAGGCATAGACTGGGAGTTGCATGAGAAAGGAGAAATCAAGAATAAATATTTGTGTTACTAGTGTTTACTAAAGAGACGCAGGAAAGATGCACAAGAAACCAAGAGAAATGTTTATTCGTTAGATGAGAGCAGCGTGGGCTGCCGTCACCTGCAGGGCTTGTTGGAACTCACTGCTGGCTCCGGCCCTCCAGCTTCTGATCCAAGAGGTCTGCACTGGATCCTCAGACATGCATTTGGAACAAGCTCCCGGGTGGGGGGGATGCTGCTGGCCAGAAAATGAGATAGATGGAGATTGGGGTGCCTGTGAATGTGTTACCCACCAAAAAATAAATCTTCATTTTAACAAACTTTTTTTTTTTTTAGGGCTGAGGACCGAACTCTGGGCTTTGTGCATGCTAGGTAAGCGCTCTGCCACTGAGCTAAATCCCCAACCCCAACAAACATTATTTTAAAAGACCATTATTCAATAAAATAAACTGTTCCTCATTCACTCTTAATCCCCCCATATTATTGTTACTTTTTATTTTTATTTTTTAAAGAGGGAAAGAGGGAGAGAGAGGAACAGAGATAAAAAAAAGAGAATTAATTTTATTTATTGTTTCATCTGGCCTTTGTTTCACCCACACTTAGTAGTGTACATGGTGCTGGGTTTGAACCTGGGTCCTCGTGCATGCCAGGCAAGGGCTGTAACTGCTGAGCCACTGCTCCAGCCCCCCAGTTTTATTTTTCTTTACCACAATTATTAGTATGCCTAAAGTTATGTTAGTTTGTGTCCTTTCTGCCCCAACAAGGATAGGGTAAGATATTGTCTTTCTATCCTCCACTGTGTTCCCTACACTGATGTTGTAACTGGCACATAATAGGTACTCTGGAAACCCAGTCTTGGGTTGACAGTGATGGCAGCTACTGACTTAAACCACAGCAATGTGAAGACCCATGGTTTGCATTGTGCACAAAAACTGCATTAGCATTTAGAGCTTGTTACATTTTTGTGTGTGCAGGCAGTGCTGAGGATCGAACCAGGGCCCCTGCATGAGCCATGAAAACCCAGGCCTGTTGTTGCATCTTTGTGCATTACTTTGGGGACTAATTCTGAGGCCCTTTCTGATCTGGAGACCCTAGCACTGTTTCTTCTTTCTTTTCTCTTTGGACTGCCTAAAGATCTGGAAGCCTGACTGAAAGCGAAGTGACCAAGGCTCCTGTTAGGTAAGGAGCAATCCAGGTGTCCAGCGATGGAACTGGAAACTCACAGTGGCATCAGCTTGAATGGTCTTCATGAAGGTCTTCCCCACCTTGGGGCAAGACAGGCAGCGACCTGCAGGCTGGGCCCGCTGCATGAGCTCTGCAGTGGAGTTGTGGGGTCTGGGGGACCAGGAGACAGCGTGCTGCAGTCTCGCCTCACTGTCAGAGTGGGACTCACAGTCACAGCATGCCACCCCCTCCCCTGGCCGCTCACCAGCCCTGTGGCCTTCTGTCTCCAATCCCCGTTTCCTCACTTGTCGATTGGGGGTGTAATGCCAGCACCTTGGGGCTCCTGGAGACTCCAATGCGATGGTGTGCACGACACCCGTGCATGTCAGTTACTCCTTGGATTTTCAGTTTAGTTATTGCATCAGCTGTTCTCATAGCCCCCCCCACCTCGATTTATTAAGTAATAGTTGTAAAAGTTTATAACGGGACACAAATTGGCGGCCTGCACCCTTGTTTTGATTGGCGTTCAAAGAGACTTACAAAAACCTGACATAGTTGCCAACATTTAAAAATTGTGGATCTTACATAAAAACCTGGACTTCTGGCTTCATTAGAAACATCTGCGTGACCACAAGTGCCGGGACAGAGTCAGCTGCGTGGTCCCACGGCTTCCCACCACCTTCAGCTCCTTACCCCTGACGCAGACAGCAGCTAAGGGCCTTGAGTCCCTGGTTTAGACGCCCGGTTTGTAAAAATGATTTCACCTACTTCATGTCATTTGGCCCCCATCCGCGAGAGAGGCGTTACGATTGCCCCCACTCCATAGCGGAAGAAACTGGGCCTGAACTGTTCTGTGACTTACTCAGGGTTACTCAGGGTGAATAACATGAGCAACAGCAATAAGTAGCTCACATTTGTTGGGTATTCATATGTGCCCAGCCTATTTTAAGTACTTTGCAGGTTTTCATTCATTTAATCTTCACAATTGTATTGGATATTTTCATTACCTCTAGTTTACAGATGAGGAAATTGACGTACAGAGAGGTCAAGCAACTTCCCCAAGGTTAAACAGCTGGCAAGCTCGCAGTCCAAGTCCTGCGTCCTAGTCTACACTGGTCCCATTGTTTTTCTTTCTTTCCTCCCACCTTTTTTTTCTAATTAACATTTATTTTTAATAAATGAACAAGTTACAGCAAAGGAGAATGTGTCCCTCTGGGGCCCATGAGTCTTCTCAGTAAGAGGCCATTAGAACAGAATTTATAGGATTTCAGTTCATATTAGGATATTTGAGTTGGGATTTCAGGAAGCTGGATTTATTTTTTTTTTCTGGATTGGATTGTCAGGAAGCAGAAGAATTCTATGATTGGACATTCTTTTCTGTTGTTGTTTTTGGTACTAGGGATTGAACCCAGGGGCACTTAGCCACTGAGAGACATCCCCATCCCCTTTTACTTCTTATTTTGAAACGGGCTCATTAAGTTGCTTAGGGCCTTGCTATGTTGCTGAGGCTGGATTTGAACTTGCAATCCTCCTGCCTCAGCCTCCCAAGTCTCTGGGGTTACAGGAGTGCACCACCACACCCAGCAGATTGAATCTTCTTTTCTTTTTTTTTTTAGTTTCTGATATTAATATTTCAACAAATATTTGCATCTTCCCAAACATAATTAACAAAACAACGTTGTTGATTTATGCTAACTTTTTCAGTCTTTCCTTCAAAGCTGAAAGGTGTATAAGAAACTTTTTCTATTGGAGAAACAATCTCAATAAAACTATTTGATCTGCTCATAATTCAGTGAACCTCTAACATGACAAAATACCATTTTCTACACTCTTCGAGTTAAATTGCTCTTATATAATCTTCCCCCTCTCTCTTTTTTTT
>PVKS010047638.1:0-12742 GCA_004027875.1 Aplodontia rufa | reverse complement strand
TTATTCCTACACTAGATACCCATTTAACACATGAGTTCTTATGGGGGAAACGGCAATAGATGAAACCCACAGTAGCTTATCTATGCGTTAGCATTACCCCTGGTTATCAAAGTTTATACACATTGATTGCTACAGTTTTGACAATGTTTCCCCCTCATCTGTATCCTGTATCGCAATATACTTCTAATAAAGGTGGGGAAAAAATAAAAAAATAAAAAATAAAAAATAAAAAAAAAGAAGGTAATTTCCTGATCACCAGGACAACTATATGAACTGCTGGAAATGGGTATGTCTTGCTAACAACAATGTGAACAGGACATACACCTATGCCAGAGTAACTAACACCACTACCTGTGTGGTATCCACCGAACTGCCTGCGAGTCCCACTGCTGGCCTGCCCTGGCAAATTCAGAATGTCCCTTGACAATTGGGCAGGGTTGGAGAAGACTTTAATTGCTTTGTTAACATGGGATGAAACTGACAATTATTTTTAGCAATCCTAAATGATGAAGCTTGTCGTTTGGTTGGATGTGGTTGCAGCTTATGTTGTTGTTATGTCCTATGGATGCAAGGTTTTGTCTTCATTAAAGGATCATTCATTGCAAAATTTTCATATATGTAGAATGTACAGTGGGAAATCCTAAAGGATAAATTGTTGGGGCAGGCCCAAAATGGCTATACTTAAACTCCCTCACTGAGACTTCCAGCAGAGTGTGTCATGCTTTCTGTTATGTTTTTAATGTTTAGCCAAGGCTGGAACCTGAAGGAATTATTTAAAGATGGTTTTCAACCTTTAGGAGATTCAAAACAATTCAAAATTGTAATGCAGGGGGGCCATTCATTCCTACATTGCCTGTTAACCCTGGTTAAAAGATCTGGGCTGACCTCAGGGACTCTTTGCTTAAAAGAAAGACAGCTACACATGTAATGATGTTATAGAAATATAAACACTTAAACCAAGTTGATGCTCTTTTACACAGAGGGAATCTGAGCATCAAAGGTGGCAATGTGATAAGAAACCATTCCCCAAAACAAAAGGCTCTCCCAGAACACAAAAAAGAGGTACAATTAGTGTGCATGCAAAACTCAGGCACAACTCTGTTGTAGTTTTGTAGCTTGGATACCCAATCAAAATGTATGAAACCCTCACATTACCATATAGCGGAGTCAAAGGGGCTATCATGTAGAGGGGAACTGACAGAGAGTTTTTAAGACAACATCACACTACATTTGGAGCTCAGCCTTTGGATATTAATCTGCTAGGCCAGTGCCATCACAAATAAACACTGCTTGCTGGATGTCCAGTCTCTCAGTGTGAGAATTCTCCAACACATGTAGGTGACCTTGTGTTATATTTCATCTCCTACAACTATTGGCATATTACTTCATCTATTGTCCAGAATTTTTTTTTCCTAAAGACAGAGAGAGAGAGAAAACCAACTCCATTTATTTTTTCATCTGGCCTTTCTTTCTCTGGCATCCAATTGTACATGCGATACTGGGCCTGAACCCATATCTCCACGCATGTCAGGCAAATGCTCACTCTACTGAGCCACCACTCAGCTTGCCCCCACCGTACCCCGCAAAGTGTTTTTTATGGAAAACTCATGCTCCTCTAAGAATGTTGGATGCTGGAGCAAATTTGATACTTCCATACATGTAATACCACACAGCAACGAAAAGGAATGAACTGGTACCACAAGCAATGACTTTGATGATTGTATGTACAATTATGCTCATGACAAAATGAATCAATCTCAAACAGCAATTGTTGTATAATCAGAATTGACATGCCTTTGATCCTGGTTTCTGAAAGGGAGACTAAATCCTTGGAATTTCCCATAAAATACAAAAGCTGATATTTTTATCTCATCTGAGTTTATGCTCACAGGTGGATTCTGATGGATGACAGGGGAAGTTAGTCACCAGAAACACCATTCATGTGATTACAGGATTAGGACAATGAGCCAAGCACAGGGAAAGGGAGGGAGATGGAGATCAAAATCAATGCTACATCCAATGATTTCATTAGTCACATCTATGTAATGAAAATTCAATAAAAGTTCTGGATGCAGAAAATCTGTGGAGCTTCCTGGTTGAGGAACAAAGATGGCTGGATTTCACAGGAGAAGACCCTTGTTATTATTTGGCTTGTCGTGGTTTACCCTTTACAGCAATGTGTAATCATCAATATTCCATGACTTCTATGAATAATTGGGGTAAAATACCAAAAATGAGGAGGTCACAGCCAGCATCTGGAGTAAAGGCAGCCTTACTGCGCAGCCTGCTCTTTAATTTGTGGAGCCTGAGCTCAATGTGGTGGTTAGTACAGAGTCACAATGCAGTACACAAGCTGGTGTCAATACACTCATATGCTACATCATTACACAATTATAAGAGACACACAAAACATATTGGGAGTTGCCAGTGGTGAGGAAAAGGGTGTGATTATAAAGGCATATCTGTGCCTCATAAACTGGAGATCTGTGTGTTGGCTTCAGGGTGGTTACATAAATCTACACATCTGAGAAAATGCAATAAATCTTGCACATACATTATACCAATTTTGGATTTATGGTTGTAATATTGTTATTTGACTATATAAGATAAAAACTTATCAATGAAAACAGTAGGAAGTGTACAAGGATCTCTCTGGACTATTTCAAGACTTACAATAAATCTATAATTACCTCTAAGTAAAAAAAAAATTCTTAAAATTAAATACTAACATACACAGCCATGAAAAGGTTGAATAATGTATAAAAGCATTTATTATTGAGGTCTCACTCATCTCTTGTTAATATCATTACTAGGAATGTGATTCCTCTGGCTTTACTTTAATTTTTAACTCTACAAAAAAGACTCTCTTTACAAGAGCATCTATCTATTAGTGAATAACAAGCAGAAACAATGACACCTGAATATATAAATCAGAAATAAAAGCACCCAATGTATCATCATTAATAACCAAGGAAAATCATATTAAATATCAACTTTTTTAAAAAATTGTTTATTTATAGACAGCATACTCCCACGCAGGAGGACTAGGTGGCCCTGGCTTTCTGGAGGACAGAGTAGCACTGTGGTTCAAGGCAACCGAACCATTCATGGGCAATCTTAACAAAGGTCAAAAATCACACAGTGGGGCTGGAGCAGTGGCTTGACAGTTATGGCGCTTGCCTCACATGCGCAAGTATGCAAGTTCAAACCCCAGTACCAGGTACACAACAGTATTAGAGGAATGGAAGTCACGTGAAAAACTAAATCAAAATTGCTTCTCTCTTTCTCTTTCTCTCTCTGTCCCTCTCTCTATTAAAAAAAATCACATGGTACCACATAAATATGCCTAAATTATTGTCAGTAAAAAAATAAATAAATGAAAGAAAATAAAGTAATTATCTAATACCCTAGTAGTCAAAAAAAACCTCCAAACCCAAAGGAATATATTTAGTAGTATATTGGCAGACCTCTATTTTATAACCTGAAATAAAAATGAGAAACAACACAAATATTTCAGAATGGAAATGACTGAATGATGGTAAATCTATGGAGGGCATGTAGACAAAGAACATGCAAGAAAAACTGAAAAAAATTTAGCATGATAAGATTAAAGTGATTTTTATTGTTTTCCTTTAAATTATCTCCAAGGGAAAAGATTAAGTTTTATGGAACAGTAACAGGTTTTCTTGGGGTAATTGCATAAAACCAATTCAGATAAGGCTGAAAATATAACTGTAGGGATTAAGAATTCACTCAAGGAAAAAACTAGAACCCTGAAACTCTACTTTTAACAACCACTTTGGAGAGAACAGTTTAAAACTTTCTGAGTTAAATACACAACAACTTCATGATCCAGAAATTTCACAACTAGATGTTTCCCCCAGGGAAATGAAAGCATATATGCTGGCAAAGACTTGTACAAAAATGATCCCAGCAGCTTTCTTCTTAAGGATCAAAAACTGGAGACAACAAAAATGTCCACCAGCAGATGAATGGAGAACCAATTTGTGGCTCATCCATACAAGGGACAACACACATGAAACTGCAAATAATTACATGAATGAATAAGTCCTACAAGAAAGCACATGCTGAATTGGTTACAGGAATAGAACTATCCACAGGGACATAAACCAGATGAGTGGTTGCAAGGGAAAGGAGGACAGGAAGTGATTCCAGGAGGCCAAAAGGAAACTTAACAGGATGCAAGTATAAGTTCATTATTATGAATGTATGAGTTCATTATCATCATTCAGGTGCTGGTTTCCAGGGTGTTTTATACTGCAAATATGACATACGTGTATGTCAAATATGCCTCAATTAAACTGCCTTAAAAGAAGTTACCTCACCTAACCCTCCAACAATCCACACCTCAACCCATTTACCGACCTTTTTGTATACTGAAGCATAACATGGATAAACTCAAAAAAGTAGACTCAAACACACGAATAAATGCTAAACTTTTAAAAACAATCAAAAAGGGGGCTGGAGTAGTTGCTCAGTGGTTGGGGCACTTGCCTGGCATGTGCAAGGATACAGGTTTGAACCCAGCACCACATACACAATTAAGTGTCAAAGAAGTAAAGGGCAGATGAAAAACATATAAAACTGATTCTCTTCCCCTCTCTCTAAAAAAATAAACAAACAAAAAGTAAAAATAAAAACCCTAATGAGACAATGGAAGGTCCTGACCTTCTAGACCAGGGGTCATCCATCACCGTAAGGTTTCCTTTAGAAAGAGAACCCCTAAGATTCCAGGGTCCCTCTCCCACTTCATATGTGGTACAAATTCCTCTCAGCACCTCAGTGTTTATGAACATATGTGTGAACACTTGCACATGCACACACACACACACACACGCATGCATGCATATTGAAACCACAGGTGGGGTTCAAATCAGTAGTTAACAGTAAAACTGGACCCTGGGAAGTGAAAAGGGAAAGATAGAAAGATGCTGGAAGCAGCTCCTTCATGGGACATAAGTAGCCCATCTCCAAGCACCATGACCAGAATCCACTGCACGGAGGGTGGAGAGTTGCAAGGATTTCAGGGCTGAGAGATCCCTAAGGAAACACAAGGGTATGCCTGGTCTGGGGTCCTATACCCACCAAAAGGAGCACTTTTCTCTAGGCAAAATTGCCAGTATGGAGGGGATTCAGGAGACAAATCAGTTACCTTCCTGACATAATGTGGAGGTTGCATTTGGTGACTCCAAACTCATGCTCACCAAACTCTAGACCCTGGCATACACAGGTCCTTTGTAAATGCTCTTTGCCTTCTGAACAAAGGCTTAGAGGCTTAGAGGACACTGACTTGGCATCAAACACAAGGTGACAGAGCAATGACCCACTCATCATTAGAAAAGTCCCAGGCCTACCTTGCTGAAACCTCCAGGTTCAATGTGGAAGTGGGACTAGACCCTGGCAATAGCCCTGGTGTAGAAGCCTTGTGAGTAGGGGAAAGTGGAGCTTCTGAGGTCCTTCCTAATCCCCATACCCTAATTTCCTGCACCTTTATACCAGGCACCTGGTAAGCTGAGGCCTTGAAGTCACTTTAGCAAAGACTTGAGTGGGATCAAGCTATGGACAACAATGGGAATAGTGTGTCAGAGGGGAGGATCAATGCTCAGAAATTCAAAATCAAAAGTGAGCTGAGCCAGAGACGAAGTTACAAGGGCAACCAGAAGGGATGGAGAGTCAGGGGAGAGGGATGCAGGTATAGATTATACAGCCTTCTAGACTATATTATTAACCTCTCGCAAATGCATCATCCTTTCCCCAGCTCCTAACTTCAGTCCACCCCATACACAAAATACATGAAAGAAAATGAGAATTTGGTTGTTCTCTAACTACCAAAAATGCCAGCCATGTCTTAGAAGAAGTCCTAGTTCCCTGACAACAGCCCAAAACAGATATACAGAGAAGAGATCAATGTGAGTATTCTTGGACAACTTACCCTATTCCTCCTGAAGCTGGGGGAATAAGGACTTAAGTCAGAAACAGCTAATAAGAGATTGTGAGCCTAGTGTTCTGTCATAGTCATGCCCAGGACTGAGCTGAAGGTCAGGAAAGGGAGTATCCATGGTTCATCCTGGGCCTCCAGAATCATCTCCTATAATTCTATTATAGAAGGCTAGGACAAAGGGTTTGTATGAGGTCTGGGGACCAGAAGGTCACAGAGGGCATTATGGCCATATCCTTGTACCAAACAGAACTGTACATCCTATTAGGAGCATCCATCTCCAACACCTGAGCTGCTCAAGAATTAGAATCCCAAAAAGATTTGCAGACCCTCTCATTTATTGAATCACTGTGCCTCAAATGCTTATCTTCTTCCTAGTGCTAAGTTAGGCCTGGGAGCTGCAAAGCAAAAACCAGTATGATCCCTGCCTCCAGGGGTTAAAATCTGGGAAAAGGGAGGGAAAAAAGCTCTAGAGAAATATAACAAGAAGACAACAGTAAGTGTTGTATCAAAATAAACACTGGGGCTCTAGGGGAACACTGCAGTCACTACATGAAGCCATCTGAGGGACCAGGCTGAGGTGACTTGGTGCCTAGGGCTTACAACAGGTGGGATCCAGCCCTGCACACAAGGTGAAGATCGATTGGTTCAGACATTCAAGGTCAGTAGTGAGTTAATCCAGAGAGGTGGTTAGAAGGGTGGCCAGTGTGGCTGCAAGGAGCCCAGAAGGAGAAGAGGGGAGGGAATGATAATGATGGGGGCAGATTCTGGAGCCTGCCAGACAATACAGTGACCCACCAATACTTAAAGAAGTACCCCAAATGTAGCAGCTGAAACAAACATTTATGTCCTCAGAGTTTCTCTGGATCAAGAATCAAGAAAGTCTCAGCCAGGGACTTCTGCCTTGCCATGTCCTCTGAGGCTCACTGATGGCAAGATCTACTTTCAAGCTCTGCTACATGGTTACTGGGAAGATGTAGCTAGGACAGAAGACTCATTTGGTCTATGTCTGTTGCCCTCTCTGTCCTAAGACTCATGAGTCTCTCCTTAATGTGCCACACTATAGAGCAGCAGTTTCCCCAGAGTCACAGATCCTAGGACGAGAGGGGAAAAAAAGCCAGAAAGGAAAAAGATATGAGAGGAGGGAGTGAGATGTTACCAGTCATTTCACAAGTAATTCTTGTGACACCACATGAACATTTGTCATGTTCCAAAGGTGACAAGAGAGCCACAGCATGAGAATATTGAGACTATTGAATCTAATCCTTCTCATGGGGCAGAGAGGGAAGAGAAGGCCAAGAAGGAAAGTCACATGTCCAAAGTCACAAGGCAGGAGGTTGGACCTGTTCTTAGCTCTACAGTATGAGACATCCCACCTGCTCCAATATTTCATCTCTACTTTGGTGCATTACACACACATGACAGCACGTTTTCCACCTTCTGTGTTACCTCACGTATACCTGATGACATCACTAGGAGGCAGAGACTAGGATGACCCCACTGTGCAGGCAGAGACTGGGAAAGCACTCAGAGGCATAAAGACTTGTCCAGGGTCACATAAGACATGAGATGGAGGAGCTGGAAATAAACTCAGGTCTGTCTCCTCAGAGCTGGGACCCTGGCTACCCCCAGACTTCTCACAGAGCTCTGAGGGACATTATATGGTTGCTCTGTACACATAGAGAAATGTCATGTGGCAGAGGGAAGCAGATAGTAGCTGAGAGGGACAGATGTGATCTTTTTTGGAGTAGGGGATCAGTTCAGGAACTTTTAAAATAGCCTCCATTCCTAGGTGATAGATCCAAACAGAACTTGGAACCCAGTAACCAGGCACCCACATTCTAGCAACAGCCATCTCCCCAGCTCATTTGATGAAACACTTAAGACAACAAAATATTGAGTTGCATCCCACTTCTATGCAAAAAAAAAAAAGTTAAGAAGACCATGCAGCAAGAGCTCCTCTAATGGCTGCATCACACTTTCCCTATCCCCTAACCTCAGTCCACCTCGTGTGCACCACAGGTGGAAAAAACTTAGAATGTGGTTGTACCAAACACTCTGTGTCTGAGCAGAAGCCCTAGTCCCACAGACAGCCCAAGGCAGGTATATGGCGAACATATCACCAATGTGAGTACCTATATACAGCCTACCCCTTTCCTCCTGAAGTTGGGGGAATATGGAATTGAGGCGGGAGAAGGTGATGAGAGATTATGAGCCTGTTGTCCTGTCTGGGTCACCCCCAGGACAGGGCTGGAGGTGAAGAATGGGAGCGTCCATGGTTCATCCTGGGCCTTCAGCACCATCTCCTTTTCTTCCAGGGACACAGGGGCTACATGACGTCTGGGAACCAGGAAGTCACAAGGGGTAGTAACAGCCTGAACAAAGGCCAGGCAGGGCATGGGACTCCCTGCCAGCTACCAAGCACTGTGTCTACATCCTCCTTACAGGTTATCAACTATGAACACTGGAGATATAACTTCAGCTTTCACATATCAATGGAGGAAGAGCCATGCCTGGAACCAGCAGGCTCAGACACAGGGTGAGTGTGGGAGCAGAGGGGAATCCACAGGCAGGGCCTAGAGGAGAACAGAAGGTGACCTGAAGCCCAAACAACCCTGACAAATTTACAGCTGGGATTGGGGGATGGAGGTGCATTGCCCTGCACCATAAGGAATCTGAGCACCAACTCTTCGCCCAGCCTCAGCCTCTCTTCCAGCCTTGGCCTTGGCTTGATGCAAAGTCAATGTCCCTACATTAGTGACAACAACAGATCAGTGACATTGTCACTATTGCACTTCCCTTGCTCTGATGACCATATATTCTATCATTAAGGTGATTATTCTTCCTGTGACAGTAGCCTGACTGTCCTTCCACATACATCCTCATTATATGGCTGTTTTTAGCCAAAACTAGGGGCCTCTTTCCACCCGTTCAACCCTATGTAACTTGTTCACTCAAGGAACACAGCCCAGACACTGAAGGCAGGAGCAGGAGACACCTTCCAGATGGAAACAATTACCTCAGTCATTTGGCCACCTGCAGCTATGGAAAGGGAACTCCTGTCCCCCTGCAGTCATTTAAACAGTTCCACCAGGAATGATGGCCTGGAAAGATTCTTCTGAGACTCATAGGATGCCTCTAATGCAAGCAGCTAGCACAACTTGTCAGTTAACCAACTGGCCTGAAGATGATAATATTTCTAATGATTTCCTCCATAATTCTACCTTCAGCTCTGTGAGCCTGACCTTCCACACACCATGCAAGTCTAACATGTCAATAGGATTGAAGGACTCTATTTAGCCAAAACTAGGGGCCTCTTGCCACTTGGACCAACACTGTTACTTGCTCACAAATCATGGCCCCTTGGAGCTGTGGAACCAGTACCTCATTTCATCGTGGAGTCATTTCAACAGTGCCACAAGGAATGATGGCCTAGGTGTCCTCACACAGGGACCCTCATGAACCAGGATAAGCCTCTTTCCTCATCACTGGAAGGACATGGTATGTTGGGACTCATGGGATGATGCTCCTAATGCAAGCAGCTACCACCTCTTGTCAGTTACCCTGAAGCTGATAATATTTCTAATTATTCCTCTGCAACTCCTCCCTCAGCTCTGTGAGCCTGTGTTGTACTGGGGTGCTCCTCCTGTTCCCCTCAGAGACAAGCACTTAAGGGCTAAGAAGTTTGCTCTGAGCTCCAGTCACTGGCCTCTGAGACTCACACTTTGGCACTGACTCTATGCCTTCTCAATGACAGTTCCTAGAGTTGGCTACAGAGGTGGATGACACCTGCATTGTGTGTGTTTCAGGCAGGCACCATGGAGAGCCTCACAGAGGCCCTGAAGCTGGGCTTACTAGACTGTCCTATAGGCATCCTCCAACTCCACCTCCTCCAGTTCCTCCAACCAAAAGAACCTGACCTAATGGGGAAAAGGGAAGCCCCACTCTCAGGCATACTGTGACAAGGTCACTAATAGCTGTGTTTTCCTAACTGGCCCTATACTTCTCTGAGCTCCTCTGCTCCTCTGACCATGGGATACCAAGAAGCCCAACCTCACAGGGCAGTGTGATAGAACAGACCAGGTCTCTCTTGTTGCTGCCCTGACCCTGTTTCTCTAGGCAATACCTCATTGTCATGAACTTCAACACCATCCACACAATATTAATGGCCAGGTCACTGTGCAGGTCCTGGCCCTAAAGGAACATCCAGAAACCACAGAGGAACAGGCTGAAGGCGAGGAGGCTTGGGGTGAAGTGTATGAGCATGAAGGGATTACATGGGCTGGGCATGTAGAGCACATCTGCCAGAATCCAAGGTCCAGACAAGAACAATGAAGCAGAGCCATCATTGTGTGCATGCATTCCGGGAACACTTCCTTGGGGTGGGGGGTTCCTGTGTGTAACTCTGTGAAAGGCATTGGGAAGTGTTCTGCTCCTCTAAGGAGATGGATACTTGGTGATCTTTACTCTTCTTACCGCTACAGGATCACCTCCAGTACTTGTAGAAACTCCACCAGAATGCCCATTAGCACTACTACCACTTTCGGTGGCAGCTCCAGATCAAGAGCTCCTCACCACCCCCAGCTAGCACCACCTACTGAGTTCCCCCTTGCACCCTCCCCACAGCCGCCCTTCCCCTCACCTGCTGTTTCTTTTCTCCTTCTTTTTTGAGTTTGTGTTTTTATTAAAATTAGCTTCTTTTAAATTACTTCATTTTTTAAATATTCCACTTATTGGCATTATGTTCATTCTCAAAATGGTGCACTAATCAGCACTATGTAGTTTCAGAACTTCTTCCTCTTCTTCTGCTACTCCCCAACAACAACTCATTCTTCAATCCCTGTGATATCCCTAGCCTGCATTTTTCAAATCAGTACAATGTGATTTCCTGTTGGCTACAAAATATTGGAAGGGATCGACTTACTTTTTTTGAAGGGTAAATGCCATACAGGTCTAAGGCATTTATGTGTTGTTGTTTTTTACTTGGTACTGCGTATTCAACCGAGAGTCAATTTACCACTCAGATACATCCCTGGTCCTTTTTTTTTTTTAATTATTAACCAGGGTCTCACTCTGTTGCTGAGTTCATCCTCAACTTACAGTCTTTCTGCTCAGTGCGGTAACATTTGGAAAGAGGGAAAAAATGTCTATGTTCAATGCCTGCAGAACAGATAAAACAGCTGTGTAACAGTTACGTCAGGGGACACCATCCAGAAGTGAAAAAGAATATCCAACCCCATGTCAGGGGGCAGTTCAATCTCAACAAAGGTGCTGAATAAGGGTACACATGACTTCGTTTATGGTTAAAAAAAAAAAAAACAGCAAGCCAAGCAAATAATAAGGCACTTAGAGACCCACATCCTCACAGTAGACTATAAGATTACTAACAACAAGATTGGATGATTCTAAATTTTGACAACCTCTGGATGGAGAAGAAAGAGGCTAAAAATATCATGCAATAAATAATGGCCAAAAAATATCATGCATTATATGGGCTTTGTGTCTGGCTTCTTTCCCTTAACACAATGTTTCCTCAGCTCATCCATGTCATAGCATCTGTTTCAGAATTTCTTCCTTACTGAGTTGAGGAATATTCTTCTTCTAAGAATAGACTTCGGGGGCTGGTGTGGTGGCTCAGTGGTTTCAGCACTTGCTGTGCACGCACAGGGATTCAGGTTCAAACCTGAATTATTGTACATGTTGTACACCACATGTACAATGAAGTGTCAGAGCAACAAAAAACTAAATATAATTTACTTTCCCTCTCTCTCTCTCTCTCTCCCCCACTCTCCCTCCCCCCACCCTTTATTAAAAAAAAGAAAAAGAACAGACTTTAGTTAGTTCAACCAGTCATCACATGATGGTGAGCTGCAGTCATTCCATCTTTCGGCTGTTGGGAAGAGTGTTGCCATGAACATTCATGCTCAGAGCTGTTTTAGCAAGCCTTTAAAATATATATCCGGCGGATTCGGCCGGGGCGAGGAGGCCCAGCAAACGTCCGTGCTTTGTCCGCTTGCTGGTTGCCACACTCCCAGCCGCCCGATCAGGGCAAGACCTCTTTGGAACCACAAAGCAAGCTCTGGGTGCCCCGTCAGGAAGCAGCAGAGATCGAGGGAGGAGACGGGACCAGAAGGCTTGGCTGAAGCCCTAGGGAAGTTGTGGGAGCAGCGAGGGAGGAGGAGCATCATTTTTGAGACCACATTTCCTGCCCTGGACCCGCCTCCCCCGGGTCTACAAAACAGGCTCATAGGACTGCGCCTGGATCCAGCAGCTGAACACAGGCAGTCTCAGCAGAAGGTGGAGTCCGGGGCCTGAATCCTCCTCTCATAAAGGATCTGGGACTGAGGAGTAATGGAATTAAAGGCTCTGTCCTCCCAACACAGACTGGTCTTTAACAGGGCGGAGAGGCTGACCCCCACCTCAGGGATCACAGAAGTCATGTCCAACAACTACCAGCAGATGGACCTCTGATAACATATCTTCTGACTTTCAGATCCCCTGAATACATCTTCAAAAAAAGTTAAAACTGGTCATATCCAGCCAGAAATAGAAGATCCATTCCCTGAAAGGACCAGAGACAATCATACTGTCGATATTTCCAGGGTTTTTTTATTAAGTAAAAATTTCCTTTTTTTTTTTTAACCTTTATTTCGACTTCATTTTCTAGGTGTGTACCAAGGCGATATAAGGTGGAGTTTACTGGTTCTCCAATATATAAAAACTCTAACGGTTTTTTACTTTTCTGTAATGCTAACGTTGTAGAACAGTTAACCCCTATCCCTT